>LBNU01024022.1:152398-211180 GCA_014162995.1 Artemisia annua
CCCTTTAGTTTAGGCATCTTTTCACAACCTCAACCTTTTCTAATAGCTAGGAGTAGGGTTCATAAAAGTGTCGAGAAATGAGTTTTCTATTCTTGCATTTACTAACTACCTCATTTGATGCAAGAATAAATTAGATTAATGGATCTAATGTTACTGTTTTGGGCAAACAATAAAGCATGAGTTTGACGTCTCACTTTTTGAGAGTTTTACACTTTTATTTTTGTCTTAATCAGTAAAAATAGTTGCTCCTATTTGGTTTTTCACCATTCTATATTGTTTTACCCTAGGCTTTTACGGCATGCATATCTACCAAATTTAAGACATGTTTAGCGAATATAGCGATAGCATAAAACAATAGCAGTAAGCAGTAGTGGTAAGTAGTAGCAGGAAACAATAGCTCTTTATTTTGATAAAGCGTTTGGTAACATAGTTGTATAATCATAATTAGTAAGTGAAAACACTAGTAGCACGTAAATGTTACTAGAAGTAGCATTTTGATTTAGAGCGTTTAGAAAATGTAAGAATGTGAGTTGCTTGTATCTAAACAAGTATTTTATGCAAAACGCTAATTTACTGGTTGCTAGTTGCTAACCCTTTGAAATACATCAAATATACTTTAATTTTATTTTTATCCTATTTTATTTACCCTTAACTATATGAACGATGGTGAACGGTTAATAATGGGACCATTGGGCAACCGATTATGTATCAATGTCGGTTGTTAAAAATCAATTGGAGGAAGGTTTATTGTTGAAGAAATAGTTTAAAGCTTGTGCTTCTATTCAAGCTAGTGTAACATTTTTTAGAATCAAATATTTAAGATAGTAATTTGTAACAATACAAATTTGTATCAATTAATAAGAAATTAAAACTTAAGTTTTCTAGAACAGGAATCCAATGAAGGTATACGTCTAATGCAATTAATAATTATGCTAATGATCACAACTAGCATAAACAATTAAATTTCAAAATATCTCATCTTCGTTGAAAAGTTTCTGATTTGAGAATTGATATGTTTTTTTTTTTTTTTATTGATTAATATTTGTTTTGGTATAAAAATCCATACTTATTTTGACACGAAAAACTGAAAAAAATAAATAATAATAAATAAATAAAATAAAATAAAATAAAACTTGACATAACTAAAACACTTGACCCAGACTTGTGAAAGATATCAACTATTAGCAAAAATAATATATATGTTCTAAAAAAATTCAATACATCTAAAACAGTTATAGATTCCACAATGTACGTGGATACTTTATAAGTCGTGCACTTTTTAATATCACAAGTCATAAACACAAGACGAGATGTATTAAAGCTCTTTACCCACGCGTGGTCTTAATTTTTTTTTATTATTATTATTTTTATTTTAGAACGACACTACACTTGAAGCCGACCCCTAAGTTAAACCATCCAAACGGGCAGGCCCCAAGACCTGAACCACTAGAAGAGACCCGCGAAGGGAAACCCTTAGAACTCACGGCTTCGCACTACGAAGAACCTGAATTTTTTATCTTTTGCGAGACTAGAACTCTGAAGAAAACCTTTACTAAGCTTCAGAAAAAGCTCAAATAGCCAACTGAGCTAAGCCAGTTGGTTCGTAGACATAAATCTTTATCCGTCTTAAATTTTTATCCACTCAACGTGTGGCTATTGTTACATATAGTGATTGTTGACGTGTGCCCAAGAACGTAAAATTCAGTGATGTAGACCACCGTTTGAAAATGAATGTGTGCCAGCGTGTTGTAGAGTATTTGTGTGTTAATGCTACGATTATTACAAAGGTCAAAAATCAAAATAATGAAAGAGTATGAGAAAAGTAAATAAATAGCTTTTAAGTTGTTTTGTAAGTTGAATACATGTGTGAATTACAGTTTTTACAGAGTAACTTAAGTAAAAAAGATAAAGCCATATCTATGGATTAGTTTCATAACAAACAAGTCACCATTGACTTGTTAGATGAAATTTCCAATTAAAACGATTAAATCAAAATCAAACGACACATAATGCAAAGATGATCACACCACCACCATTATGGCTGTAAACGAACGCGGATGAAGCCTTGTTCATGTTCGTTAATTAATTTTAACCGAACAAATAAACGAACATGATCACTTAAACGAACGAATTTTCTTATTCACGTTCGTTTATTGAGAAAATAAGGTTGTTCATTTTTGTTTATGTTTGTTCACTAAGACACTAAGCGAATAAACGAACAAACATAAACTAATAAGCATAAAATTTACAAAAATATACATAATCTTGTGTATTATAAGTGTGATTTTGTATAAGTAAGCCATTATAAAAGTATATATCATAAAGATACGATATGCATACATAAACAAATAAATGAAAATAAACAAACGTTATCCAACGAATAATAGGACGTTCATGAACATAGCGTATGATCTTTTGCTCAATTTTATTCATTTAACTAAACGGACGTCATATATTGTTCACGCTTATTCATTTAATAAATAAACAAAACAAAAAAATAAAACTTTTTATCAAATAATTCATGAAATGTTCGCCGAGCATCGAGTTCATTTACAACACTAACCACCATTGCACCTAATTCAAGTGACTTGTGTACCATAAACGAAAAAAGTAAAAAACAAAAACTAATGAATGTCATTTCCAGAAAGAATAAACATATCACATTCTACCTAAAAACAAAAATAAAAAGAAGGAATATGTTTGGTGGACCTAATAAAGGGGCCTAATGGTGGACCTAAGGCTTTAAATACTTGTACAGTGCATGCACTGTACAAGTATTCACTGTACAAGTATTTAAAGCCTTAGGTCCACCATTAGGCCCCTTTATTAGGCCTATATATCAAGGTTCAAGAAGGAAAAATCCACATGGGTAGAAATGACCCAAGTTAACCAACCATATTAACCCAACTAGAGTTAAAGTTTAACTTGACATACATACCGTTACCTTTTTTTAACATGTTGTCCATTATAAAATCAAACCGTTACATTCAGCCACCATTTATATAACTTCCCTTCACATACATATATTTCCTTCATCCATAAAAACACACACAAACACACATTCATCTTCAACTGTAAACAAAAACCGTTAAGTGTTTGTGTGTGTAAGTACATTATAATGGAGCTACCAAACAAGTTATTGTTCACGTTTTTATTTTTGTCATTAACACTTTCGGCAGTTGTCAATGTTGCTGAAGCTAACAAACAGGAAGACTCGAACATAAGGTATTGAAATTGCTTTTTTGTTTAAACTACATTTGTGAACTAGGCCTAGTTGCAAACAGCCTTAAAGTGGTCACGCCAACTTCCTGAAAAGTGAGTGCTTTACGTGGTTTGAGTGTGTATGGCGGTGGTTCAAATTATGGATTAATTAGTCGGCTAAAAGATCAGAAACCATGGTTACCAAAAAAAAAACATGTTTTTTTTCATAACGTTGGTTAAGAAAACATGTTTTTTCTTAAATGCAGCCTGTCCAAAAATTTATTTTAATTCATTTGTATTTTCTTTGTATTACTGAAATTGTGCACTTAGTTACTTTTAGTCAACTTGCAAAATTAATGTATTTATTATTGTTAAATTACAGTTTACAGAGTGTTGAACTAGAGAACATCAAGAACTCATCATTGGCGGCAAGGTAAACATAATTCACTTTTTGTAACATGTTTGTGCTTTTTGACGGTTATAACTGTAAAAAAGAGACACTAGCTAGTTTGTGTAATTCTCTCACACATAGTAAAAAAAAAAAACAAAACATAGTGTACTTTTTATGTGTGCCACATTGAATTCTTTTCATACGTAGTGTACTTTAGACTTTAGAGCACTTTTAATAGTGGTGCATTGTTTGTTCATGTGTTGTAATGGTAGTGTCGTAAAAGCCGATCCGATGCATGAAAATGTTACGGGTTTGGTTGGTTTGATGTCGTATTTTAGATGGATTTTGCTGTTGTTGGAACCGGGAGTAGAGATATATAGGAGAACCACACAGTATGGGCCCGGGTTGGTTTTTACCGTCCGGTCCTATAGTGTTGTGGTTCTTTTCAAACAATAATTGATTTTGGTTTTTAGTGAAACATCATAACTTAGAAAAGATGTAAGGCTTAAACTTTAGAACGGGACCGAGTATGAATGTACCATTGTGGTACCGTAAGGATATGTTATCTATTTTACGAGTTTTGCCCAATTATGCTATTAAATTATATGAATGCGTCACATTTTATTAAGAGTTTTCATATGTTGTTTTGCAAATCTAACAACTTAAAATTTTGTCGGTGTAGAGCAAAAGAAGTTGAAGCTTTGAATGAGAATGCAGTTCAAGATCCTGAAGAAGTTGAATCACATCTTGAAATGTAAGTATCTTTTATGTATTTCTATACCAACAAAAAGTTTATAGATAATGGTGTACATGAATCCCTAGTTTACGTCACACATAACAAGATCAATTTAGTAATACGTAACATTCTCTCGAGCACATACATTAATGCACATTACTTTAACTAATCAAATTGATTAACTACATCTTTTAGTGTGAAAGGATTATTATATTGTATAGGTTGGTTAGTGCCATAATCGGGTTTACATCAGTTTCATACATTTTATCGGGTGATTGTTAAGACCCGATAGCTGAGAGTTTCTCTTTCGAGTGTCTAGTTATTTTTTTTGTGAATGCGAGGATCATTGTGATTTTTAGAGTCGTTTAAAGGTGACACGTTGGATATCGTCATCATATTCTTAGTTGTATTTGTAACATAGTGCTAATTTTTTAATCTAGGAAAATGACTTAGAATCTCAAAAGTGTAAACAATCGTTTATTGGTTTGTGAATATGTTGATCTTTTTGCCATAACCGACACTAAGTCGCCACATCAGTTTATGTACACAATTAGTTATCAGCTAAATATAAAAATCAACTCTCTTTATTTAAATATATTGCTTTTCAAATATACAAAAGTAAACCCATTAGATACTATTTATAGTTTTTAAATCAAAGTACATATCCACATGCAAATGTTACATGTTTTAGTGTAATCAGCAAGTTTTTAAGGAATTTCCTTTATTGGGTATGTAGTTTTTTCATGAACCATCATTTTAGTTTTTACACCTTTGTCAAATTTGCCATAACAGAGGAATCAAACCATGTGACCCTACTAACACCTAAATGAAAAAAATCAGTCTACATAACTTTCCCACATGGTATTTTCTGTATCATTTCATTTCAACACCTTTACAACCCATTGGTTTTTACTTTTTTTACTTTTAACCATAGGTCTAGTGTAACTTCAATGTTACTCTTATTGTATAAGAACCTCAAGAAATACTTTGTGATATAAGAAGGAAATAGCATGCTAAAGATGGTCAAATTCACTTTTCAACTTTTTAATGTGTTGGAAATTGAGTTAATTTTATCGTTCTACGAGAAATAAAGTTACAAAGAACCAAGAACCAGTGTCGTGAAAAAACACTGGTTCTATCCAAGTAAATCCTGATAATCACATATTAAGTAGTTCGTCAAAATCAGATAATCTCGTCCAAAACATAACCCGAGTTCCCTATCATATGTTACATCAATACTTCCATGTGATATAAATGTATTTAAAGTGATCCAAATTTCTAATAAGCTTGGTACTGAACAAGCTTATCTTAGCCATGTGCCACACTATCACACCCATGTGCTTCTAAAGCAATCAACTTCATTTGTTTGGTCCATATGTTAAAAAGACAAAACCAAATAATGTTTTTTGTACTTTTTTTCTTAAATTTTGATTTGGACTAATGTGTGTTCAGTATGTTCCTCATTCAAATACCATGATGTATTTTGACCATTGTATGTAAGCAAATGATACTAGTACATTTTCATGGTTAAAAATCTTGACAAAATCCTTAAATGATACTAGTACATAAACATAGGACAATAGTGACATGTATACTTTTATAATCGGCAAAAATAAGTTAGAAGGTAAATTTTGCCCGATCTCACCCGTTTTGACCCATTATAGTTTTACTAATTTTGACATGACGAGGCCGTTCTGTCACGTAAAGCTTATTTGTCTGTTTTGACCCGTAAATATTTTTACTGGTTTTGACCTGGCGCAAGGTTTTGACTAGTGAACTTTTTTCTTAATATCGGTTTTGACCCATTAGTTTTTTTTTACCAAATTTTGACCGGACCTGAAAATTCTAATAATATGTGATGTTGTGCAGGACCATGAGAAACAATACAGAGAGGAGGAAACTGGGATATTTCTCATGTGGGACCGGTAATCCTATTGATGACTGCTGGAGGTGTGACAAAAACTGGCAGCATAACCGCAAGCGTCTTGCTGACTGTGGGATTGGGTTTGGGCGAAATGCCATTGGAGGCCGTGACGGTCGGTTTTATGTAGTCACTGATTCCAGAGACGATGACCCTGTTAACCCACGACCAGGCACCCTACGTCATGCTGTCATACAAAAGGCTCCATTATGGATCGTGTTCAAACGTGACATGGTGATTACGTTAAAGCAAGAACTTATTATGAACAGTTTTAAAACCATTGATGCGCGTGGAGCTAATGTTCATATAGCTTATGGAGGTTGCCTAACTCTTCAGTTTATTACCAATGTTATTATTCACGGTTTACACATTCATGACTGTAAACCAACTGGTAACGCGCTGGTTAGAAGCTCTCCATCTCATTATGGTTGGAGGACAATGGCCGATGGTGATGCTATTTCTATCTTTGGATCAAGTCATATATGGATCGATCATAACTCGCTCTCTAAATGCGCTGATGGACTTGTGGATGCTGTTATGGGCTCAACTGCCATCACCATTTCCAATAACCACTTAGCTCACCACAACGAGGTACGCCAATCTTGATATCATAACTAGAAAAACGTCGAAAGGGTTGAGTCATTGGTCAAACGGGTAACTTTGTAACATTTTTGTCCTAAAACGCGTTAGAGGTCACATATAACCACAATCAACGCGTGTATAAGCACATGCATCAAATTATCATATCTACTAATAATTGTAAAAAAGCAAAAAGATCCACACTTTAATGATTTAAACTTTGATGACAGGTGATGTTGTTGGGCCATAGTGACTCATATGTAAGAGACAAGATGATGCAAGTGACTATAGCTTATAACCACTTTGGTAAAGGTCTAATTCAGAGAATGCCAAGGTACACATCCATTTATTACTAGAAATTTAATTCACTGTTTTTGTACAATGTAAATTAAGTGCATATCTGACTTAATTTTGGTAACAAAATAATGATGTTGCAGATGCAGACATGGTTATTTTCATGTAGTAAACAATGACTACACTCACTGGGAGATGTATGCTATTGGTGGAAGTGCAAGCCCCACCATTAACAGCCAAGGCAACAGATATCTTGCCCCTGCCAATCCTTTTGCTAAAGAGGTATCTTTATTACTTCTTGACTGTATATTTATAACTTGGTTGGTGTACTTTTTGGTGTTAAGATGTCATTATGGAAATAATGTAATTATTGACACTTGATATTTAAATCGGCGGGGAAACTCTGACCCGTGCACCTATTACATTAACCTTTAGCTGGAAGCTGGGATTGAATCCAAGACCTGTTTCTTCAAAACCCTCCTTGACCGGTCTATTGGACGTTTGCCTTTTTGATGTTGATTTTGGGATGGAAATTTGGTTATGTGTACAGGTTACAAAGAGGGTAGATACGGCTGCTGGAAAATGGCATGGATGGAATTGGAGATCAGAAGGTGACCTACTTCTTAATGGTGCTTATTTCACCCCATCTGGTGCTGGAGCCTCGGCTAGCTATGCTAGAGCCTCAAGTTTGGGTGCTAAATCATCTAGCATGGTCGGTAGTATGACCTCCAATGCCGGTGCTCTTGGCTGCCGTAGGGGTCGCCAGTGCTAGCCCCCGTCTATCCTCTCACCATAAACTTATTTCAATGTTTTTCTAGTGTGTTCATTTCAAATTCCACATTTTTCTCCCTTTTGATCCTCTTTTTTTCTTGCCGTATTTCTGGCAAGTGAGTGTTATTTACACATCAACATGTCTCGTGCAACCTCGGCCAAGCTTCAATTGAGAACACGAACTATGTATTCACTATTTTCGGGAGCAGGTTTGAAGTGTTGTTCACACGTGTGCTTTGTCTACTAGTTTGTGTTTTAGATCTGACTAGGTATATTGGTTTTAGGTTACATGATCCAAATGGCTTCTTTTTTTCGTTCTTTTCCGCTTTCTTCCTAATTTTTCAAGTGTAATTTGGGTGTCTTGAGTCGATACAAGTTGTAATGTCGGATGTTGTCATGAAATGAGAAGGATAGTTTATTTTCTATAGCTACTTCCAAGATGTGTACGTGGTGAAGTTTGAACCTGAGATCTCTTGTTAGGATCTTATGTCACTTCTTGATGGTCTTCTATGTAATGTACCAAATTTGGTACATTAATTTGGGTTTTTTAGAAACATAAACTGTTTGTACAAAAGTAAATAAATAATGAAAAGAAACACAAGCATTGCAAAATGATGAAACTGTTATGTTTCTTGCTTTGTCTTGTGCCAAGCATGATCTTGTTTCAATTTTTCACTTTTGGTGTGAAATTTAAATGTTTTGGAGGGTGAGTTGGTGTGGTCATGATTTTGGTTTCTTTAATAATAATGTTGTTTTTTTCTTTATTTATTACTAAAAGGTCTCATGAAGACTTTTCTTTTGTCAAAGATAGTAATGATATGGTCTCAAAGACATTAAAGAGCATTGGATCCTTCTTCACCAGCTTTTTAATCCAAATTTATCAAATTTTTCTACATGGTTTTTCCCTCCAAATCAACTATTGTATTTGAAATTTAGACCCAAAGAAAAGTTGCCTTGCATTACCGACGACACTTAACCCTAACGCTGTGGCATGTAATTCGAGAAACACAACATGAGTTGCATTATCGCCAATTGATTCTTCAGCCGTTAACCAAACAAAAAAGAATGAAAAACGTGAGAGTAAATGTAAATCCATATGAAACTAGTGATAAAGTTTGTAGTTTGTACTCCGTAGATGATATCCGAGTTCAATTGCAGTCATCACTTAATTACCGTATTTAAATTCTGGCATTAGTTATTAGATTAGCTTCTAAATACAAACACTCTATAATGAACATATAACTTAACTAGCATGGACTGTTAGTATTATTTGATTAAAGTCGATTCAACTAACCTTATATCTAGTCCCACATTGGTTAAAGAAGTGAAATCTTGCTTGGATATAAATTTCTATCTTAGGTTTCGAAAACATAACCAGCATTTGCATAAAGTGGGATTTTACTGGTGCAAGAGCTCTTCCGCGATGAGAATCTTGCTCTTTTCTTCTTGGGCATTTCAGCATATCTACAATAACAGAAATCATAAAATTAGTTTGGTTTTATTGCAAACATGCAATGATATAAAAAGTGCAGAGAGATTAGAGATGGTGGGTCAAAATGGGTCGGGTTGAAACGGATCAAAATCGATTTGCTTCGTAAGAGTGTCAAATCGGATTAAGGTCCATAAGAGTATCAAAATGGTTCAGGTTCCAACAGGTGGTTAGGTCAGACTGGGAACCTACAAAAACTTGGCGTGACTTTCAACCTGTTTGACCCATTCGACCCATTTGATGTGTTCCTCTTTTAGCTAAACTTGATTTGAGACATTGGACACGTTAAAGATATGAAAAGGCCAAGACCCGCTTATAAGTTAATTGCTCGAAATTGCCACCTATTATGGATATGATCCTATAGAAACAGAGATGGGATTACGTTTGATCATAACCATCAGGTGGGAAGTTTCACCTACGTGGGATATAAATATAATGGTTTTATCAAACGCATAATATTGTAGATGCTTACATGCCGACTTGTGCATTTCTAGTACTCTAATGTATATCATTCATCTGTTCAGAATAGAGTGTTCGTATTTGAAGCTACTTGGATTCTTAATGAAAAAGTTTAAATTGTTATTAAGTGACGACGCAATTTTGAGACAGAGATCTTCTACGCCAAAATGCAACTCGTTTTGTGTTTTTTGAATTACATGTCATGAAATTAATTAAGTATTATTCGCTGCAGGTAGTTTAGTTCAAGCGTTTAATAAAATCAGTAGGCAATCTTTATGTGACTGATAAGTAGCCCCTTGCAAAACGCCAATAATTTGGATTAGTTAACCGGACTCGAACTTTGGGTTTCATGAGTTTTTTTAGTAGGACTCATGTGGGTGACACATCTATCCATTTTGGATAAATACACGTTCGCTCTTACCTTGTGATTGATTAAGCTCTACATTGTTAGGAGAAAGTTGTTCCTCTGTCTCTTCATATATTCTCTATAAGTTAGAGGGCTCGAGCCATCTTGTTATAACAATGTCGCCTCATTCTTAGTCACATACTCACATGGATATTTCAAATGGTATCTTTTTACTTGATTTTGTGTTCAATACAAAGTTTGTAGTACCCTTTTTTTCATGTGCCAAAAGATATCAGAAATGTTGATGATTTTAGTGTCATCAAACATTTTGATGTTGATCTCTTCTTAATCACACCTTGATTCACTAGTAGTTGAGGTTGGCACAGAACATTCCCTAATATAGGACGCTAAAGCAGGTGTGCTAACTACACGTTTTCTTTGCAGTTAGTCAACTTAATTCATTAAGTCCCCTCCTCCCCTGTTTCGTTTATCTGGTATTTGGTAGTAGGAAAAGGTTTGATTAGCATAAGTGAAGTTTGAAGCCTATATCTTTTAACGAAAGGTCATTCCATTCCAACTCTAAAAAAGCAAGAAATTATCCCTAAAAGATTAAAGGGCACACTTTTCCACCCTTAACCACCAAATTGTGATATTCAATGATCAAAACAAGATTTACAATTACTAATTTCAAACACATATGTAAATAAGGAGCCAATAAAAACAAAGGTTATAGCTGATGAACAACACCAAAAGTGCTCCAACCAACTAAAAACATCGCACTTACCGCATCAATATCATTACTCTTTAACTTGTCTTATCAAGACACATTACGCATCATTTTATTAGAACATGAATCTAATAGAATTCAAAATATATGAATCACTACAACACAGATTAACCCACATTGCAATATCCAAATTAAACTATATAAAAACATTCAGGTAACACCAATTAATCTAATACACACACACACACAACTCAAGCAGGCTATAACAAAACCCTAAATTACCTTTAATCCTATATAAATTGAGTTCATTACGCAAATACAAACATAAACCAAACAACTTGCCTGAAAACAGATCACGTGTTTGAGAGAACATTCCGGTGCCTGTAGCCGTGGCGGTTAGCCTGAGTTGGTTCCGAATCAGCGTTTCAAAAATGAAGGAGTTGTGAAGCATAAGTTAAATAAATATTGTGCACCAACACAAAATGATTACACCACACATATCTCATACTTTTAGCAACTCTTCCCACTTGTTCAGCAGATGCCCCCATTTTCTTGTTACGTTTGAATTGGTTACTGTGACAAATGTGGATGATAACTGCTGTTTGGGCACGTTCATACCTCTCTCAAACTCCTTTGGAACAACAGAATGTACAGAATCTGCTTGTCTAAAACGAACTTTTATGCCCATACTTCCCAAGAATTTAGGCATAGCATTATGAAGACCACCAGTTGCAACCTCTGTAGAAGTTCCTGCAAATGCACACATTTTGTAAATATGAGAGACGAAAAAAGGTACCCATCAGGAACATGACAATACAAAAATTTTCAGGGAAATTACTATATAGTTCAAAGTCATATTTCCCAGATAATTATAATTCAAGTAAAATTACAATTTGATCTCTATCATCAATTAATGACACATAGTCATAAATTTATACCTTTAAATACGTCTCTAAGATTTCAAGTCTAATAATATAACTGGAATATTTCTAAGATAAGGAAGTTGACTGTTCCTTTTGATGTTGATCTTTTGTTAATCACACCTTGATTCACTAGTTTACTACGGAGTATAATCAAGTCAGTAGATGAGGTTGGTACAGAACATTCCCTAATATAGGATGCTAAAGCAGGTGCAAACTACACGTTTTCTTTGCAGTTAGCCGACTTAATTCGTTAAGTCCCCTCCTCCCCTGTTTCGTTTATCTTTAATCTGGTACTAGGAAAAGGTTTGATTAACATAAGTGAAGTTTGAAGCCTATATCTTGAAACGAAAGGTCATTCCATTCCAACTCTAAAAGCAAGAAATTATCCGTAAAAGAGTAAAGGCACACTTTTCCACCCTTTACCAAATTGTGATATTCCATGATTAAAACAAGATTTTACAATTACTACTTTCAAACACATATGTAATTAAATAGCCAATAAAAACACAGGTTATAGCTTATGAACAACACCAGAAGTGCTCCAATAAACTAAAAACATCGCACTTACCGCATCATTACTCTTTAACTTGTCTTATCAAGACACATTAAGCATCATTTTATTAGAACATGAATCTAATAGAATTCAAAATATATGAATCACTAACACAGATTAACACACATTGCAATATCCAAATTAAACTATATAAAAACGTTTAGCTAACATCAATAAATCTAATACAGTTTAAACTTACAATAATAAATAGACAAACACACGAATCAAGTTGACAAACACACATAAATTGAGTTCATTATGCATATACAAACATAAACCAAACAACTTGCCTGAAAACAGATTTCGTGTTTGAGTGATTTGAGAGAACATCATCGATTCATTGGTAACTGGCGAAGGTATCCAATGACGGAAATGAAAAAGCTACCTTTCCTAAGCAAAATACTTTCAAGATACTCAAGTTTCAAGGACTTTAGACAAGGAAACTCAACAATAGCATTCACTATGGAATCAGATTCTTCTTCTCCCTTCACAATTGCCTTCATACTTCTGCAGTTACTCATATGTAGTTCCTGGAGTTGCAATATATACTACCAACCATGGGACATGTAAATACATATTCTAAACTATTGCAATAATCAATTGACAGTCTTGTTAGGTTCGGAAACTTTAATTCTGTCCCTGTTGGCTCTTCCATATACACTCGAGTCTATTTAACAACTTTAAGTCCACTTGTCTCAAGTTTGGAATTTCAGCTCCAGTTATTGAATCAAATATCTCCTCGACGTTCAACCATTTAATTCTGTCTCCTGCTGGCTCTTCAATATATACTCGGTGATCGGGCCTGCAAGGTCAAAGAAAATAATAATAATAAAAAATAAAAAATAAAAAAATAATAAAATTAAAAAAAAATAATAATAATAAAAAAAAAAAAAAAAAAAGCACAAGCTTATGTAAGAGATAATTGTACATATAAGTTGGTTCAATGATTAAAAAAAATAATAATAAAAATTAAAAAAAAATAAAAAATAAAATAAAATAAGATGTGAGTAAAATTAGCCAAAGGGCTCTACATGATTGTACAACCTTTGGGTTTTGGCCTTTTTGGGGATCACATACATAACCAAACAGTTGATATTATTTTCTAATCATATTACTTTTGATCCAACAATTAAGCTGTAACTTTTATGAAGATTACAATTATCAATAAGGTTAATTGACTCTAATACTAGAAAAGAAACTGACTTGGGAAGGTTTTTTCTTTTTTACTTTAAAATAAAAATAATACCTGATACCGTTATTTGTGGGCATTTATCGATCTCAACCTCTTCCAATGTTGGCCATATGAATTCATTCTTCCCCAAGAAGAAACCCACAAAGTTTGGTAGATTGACTAGTTTAAGGGACTTCAAATGAGGAAAGACCATCCCAACAGAAGCAGTTGTGTGGGAATTTATAGACACATCTTCATCATCTCTGTTTGAAACCACCTCTTCAATAGCATCACAATACCGTATATCAATTTCCTTTAGGTTGGAAAGAAGTTTCACCATGAGAGGTGAAAACAAGTACTTGATGCTGTTGCAGAAGTACATCTTTATGGTTGTGAGGTTATGGAATGAGGACTGTGATGGTTGTTTTTGAAGAATTAATTCATTCCAATTGCACTTCCACACATGACTCATCTTCTCCAAACCATTCAAAAACAATTGTTCAAGATTGGGGAGTATGATCAGTTGTTGCTGGGTATTGTGAGGTGATTCTCTACTAATTGGACTCGTTATCTCAAAAACCACATCCACATCTTCATAGCACCAGCTCCACCAAAGATTAAGTTTATGAAGGTTATTAAAAGTGGGTAATGGGAATGCAATTTTAGAAATCTGCATATCACAACCACAAATGATATATTTAGTAATAATTCCCATTCAGAAAATATGAATATAATTGCAACAATTTTTTTTTCTTTTTTAAATTATAATTTATTCAAGAAGAAAGATCTGGATATGAGATAGAAGAAACAGGGTAGAAATAGCATTATTTTCTATTTATTTTAAAAATAATAAAAAAACCCAATATAATTTTTTTGTTTTATTTTAAAAAGAATAAATAACGTTCAAGTAGAGGTCACAAAAGGATAAAAACAAAAATGGAAATCATTTATTAAGTTGTACCTCTTTCTCTTTCTCAACCAATTCATTCTTTCTCTCTCTTTTTCTGCCGCACCACCTAATTGCAACTTGTTTGAGTGCTCTCATATCAAAAGTGGTTGTGGCAGGTGTGATTAAATTTTCAAACCTCTCACAATCTCTAATCTCTATGCTTTCAACAGCTTCAAATCCATGAATCAAGTTGTTATTTACAGCATCTTTTATCCTCCACACCTCTCTAAGCTTCCCTAATTCCCTCAAATAAATGCTTCTCAACCTGCTGCTGCTAACTTTATCCATTTCACCAACACATCCCATGTCCATGTCGAATATCACTTCAACAGAAGCACACCTTACAACTTCAAGCTCTTCTAGACGATTGAATAATGACATTGGATTGCTTGGGAGAAGATTCACAAGACTATCACATTCTTCCACTCGAATGCTTCTCAAACTGCTGCTACAAACCTGCAAAGTAAAAAAAGATTTGTTCATTCACTAAATACCCGCCTGTTATTAAAACACTTTTAGTTGAAGATTGTTAGTATCAATATACTAATACAAAGCATATACTTACCTCTTTGTTAAAGAGAGATTGCATGAGGGAAATATCACTCGACACAAAAGATGTTGCACTATCGGGATAAATGCTTGTAATTTTTGGAAGGCCTTCAAGTTGCAACTCCATGAGACGTGGTAGTTCAATAACATCAAAGTTATTGCAGAAACACAATAGGTTTGGTAGCCTGGCCAACCTGAGATACTTTAAGTTGGAAAACATGATATCGGATCCATTATTCTCACTATGTATGACTGCTTCCATATTAGGGCATTCAGAAATATCCAGATACTCGAGCTTGGACAAATTTGTTGCAACACTCGGTGTGAAAAGGTATGTCAACTCTGCACATTTTGAAACTACAAGGAGTCTTAAATTGGAAAACCAAGAGTATGGCAGAGTATTCATATCATTCACTTGTAGATAAAGGGCATCTGTTATCTTAAACAGCTCGTTGATCATAGATTTCAGTAGCTCGAACTCTTCTCTGTTGGTGATCAGCTTCAAGCTGTTTTCATATGAGTGTGTGTCAACTTGCCTTGTGCCCAGCTCGTTTCTAACTTCTGTAAAAGAACATCCCACTGAGAGCTTGAATCTTTTAAGTTTCTTGCAAGACACGTTCTTCATATGCGCATTGTTACCAATAAATTCAAATTCTAATGCACAAAGGTTCTTTGAACGTTCTGCAAGTTCACTATTGTTGTTTTCTGTGAAGCAGCATGCTTTTTCATAATAAGGTATCATATAAAGCTCTTCAAGCTTCACTAAGCCTTTCAAGACACCGTCATCTATAACAAGATTGCAACAACCTGTTACATCCAGTAGTCTTAGCTTCTTCAAATTTCCGAATGTGGAAGGTAGGATTGTAATTCCAGAGTTAGCAAAGCTAAGCACTTCCAGATTCAAAAGATTTCCGATACAAGCTAAATCAAACGTCAATGAGCATTCATGGAGAGAAAGAGTTCGAAGGTTGGTGGAGCACTGAAATGATGTTGGAACAAATGCGTACTCCATTCTCTCAAATGCTATAACTTTAAGCTTTTTCATTGTTGCATAAAAGTCTTGAGGCCTTAGCGACTCATCTCCGTGCATAAGTTTCAAAAGTGAAAGGTTTGGAAACTGAAATTCACCAGGAAACTCAGACATGCCCTTGCATGTTAACGAAAGTTGCTTGCAAGACTGGCTCTTATCATTAGCTTCACTCGAATTTGAGAAATCATCTTCATGGTGAATGATCCAACATCCATCCTCACCACCTTTAGAAACAGTATTTACCACAAATGCGAGCACAAGATCATGCATTTTCACACACTCATACTCATCACTATCACCATCCATCAACAAATAATTATTTTTGAGATTGCTCACACTTGTTTGAGTGCTGTTTCTAGCTTTGCCCATAGTAGAAAATTGTTTTAAAAGTTCAAGTCCCCATGCGTATCTTGTGAGATCTTCTATCGGGATATTAGAGTCCTCGGGGAACAAGCCACAAAGCAGAAAAATCTCTTTATCCTCTTCTCGTTTTAAATTATTGTAGCTTATCTCAATAATTTCTTGCACGTTCTCATCAAGTTCATTTATCTTCAGACGATCGAGTGTATGCTCCCATACAAATTTCTTTTCACATTTAAGAGTTCCGGCAATGAGTTTGATGGCAAGCGGCAAACAACCACATTTTTTGACAATTTCACATCCTATTTCATAGAGATCACGATCATGTTCAGCTGAAATCTCTGCTTTTTGACAAAAGAAATACTGTGCTTCATTTTCCTTCAAGACACCAACCTTAACTTCTTCAAGAGCGGAATTAGCATCATATGCAATCTGTCGGCAAACTTGTAAATCCCGCGATGTGAGCAACAACTTAACCCCATTTGGCAAAGGACTCGCTAATCCGATATCTTCGAGTTTAATCGTCTCCCAAACATCGTCCAATATAACCAGACTCTTTTCTTTACGCTCTGAAAATGCTTGAAATCTTTTGGAAAGAAGAGTTGCCCTTAGTGTTTCATCAGTTTTGGTTAGAGATTCGCCTGTGTGTGCTGCTATGACCTCCTGAATTTTAAACAAGTTGGAACTTTTCCCAACAGCTACAACCACAATCCACTTAAACATCTTGTTATCATGTGCAGCCTTTTTCAGTTGTTTCATCAGTGTGGTTTTCCCCACACCACCCATTCCACACAAGGCTATCACTCGAGGCTTATCATCATCTTGTTGAAGGAACTTCAATGCATCATCGAATATCTTATCTCTTGACTTGAACACAATTTCAGTATTTCCACCTGGTGTTGATGTTGATGTTGATGGCGGGTGTTCGGAATCGACTCTTCCAAGAGGTATAACAGCATCAGTCCAGGTGATTTTTTCGTTAATAAGACGGTCGATATCCTTGATACGCGCCAATGCATTTTTTCCTGTTCGATACTTCTTTTTGACATTAAAGCATCCAATGTCGTTACTTGGAATTTTTTCAACTTCTTTCTTGATGTCTTCTACTTCTTCCAACCACCCCTGTACACGAGCAGGTATCTCTTTATTGTTTTCACGGTTTCTTCTCAAATGATTTTCGTTATCAATTCTTTGACCGTCCAAAACCTTCATTTTGTCTTTCATTTCCTTCACACGATCGGCGGAGGAAGTGAGGTTTCTCAACTTCTGCGTAATATGACCCATCAAAGACTTCACAACAGGCTCAACGATTGCAGATGATACAAGCTCCATTTTCCTGAGACATAAGAAATTATATAAACGAAATTAGGGGTGGCAATTCCCGAAACGGATAGGAAAATAAACAAGTTAAGCTTTGGTCTAAAAAGGGTTAGCTCACATGGTTGGTTGGTTGTGATCAAAACACGACTGAACTACCAACAAAAGGGATGAGAATCTTATTACAGTATTCATACTTTTGGATTGCTTATTATTTTCGGCTTATAAAAAAGTACTTACAAGCTACTTAAAAAAATAAGCACTCGGGTTATGAAAATAACAATTTGTTACAAAATTTCATTCAAATCAATCTATCAAATACATATAAGGTCAAATACGAAAGTAAAAAACCAAGCTAATTAATATTAATTTTTACCTCAAATAAATAAGCATGCATATCAAAAACTTGTTTATTTTAACTAAAAATAAACAAGCAATACCAAACACCAACTAGCTTAATCTATAAGAGCATGTACAATGTTAACGTGCTCCATCACGTTAAGGGGGAATAACTCAAGTTAAAGCCACGTTAACTGTTGCATGGTTTCGAGTTAAAGCCGCGTTAACGCGGTAAGTTAAGCCACTAACGTGGCGTTAAGGGCAATTTTGTTTAAAAAAAAAAAAAAAAAAAAAAAAATTCCCCCTAAATGAAGGAGTGTTTTTGTAAATTGTTGTTGAGTTAAGGCTGAGTTATTGATGTGGGTGTTGAGTTAAAGTTTTGAGTTAAAGTGTTAAAGCTGACGTGGCGCTGAGTTATATAATAACTCAAGTTACCATTGCTAATGCTCTAAGACTATAAATAAACAGATCTATTTCTCCTTAGATTAGTACATATCAAAGTAGTGATGCATTATACTTAAGAAAGTTACATAACTCGAAGAAAAGTAAAGATATGGGGTCTGCAATGAGTGACTTATAGAAAATAT
Source organism: Artemisia annua (assembly GCA_014162995.1). Classification (NCBI taxonomy): domain Eukaryota; kingdom Viridiplantae; phylum Streptophyta; class Magnoliopsida; order Asterales; family Asteraceae; genus Artemisia; species Artemisia annua. The sequence goes on from LBNU01024022.1 coordinate 171,091, forward strand.
ATGCTAAATTGATATGTTAAGAATAATACCTTATACAGATTTCAGATATTTCACCAGCTAGCTCTCAAGGATCAAATAATGTTTACTGAACAAAAACAAGTTAGGTTGAAAATTTCAGGAGTGTGAAATGAAGCAATCATTGAGTGTGAGGGGAGTAAATAATGAGAGAGAGATAACTTGTTAAATTGGAGCCAACTTTCTGCATGAAGTGACTCTTCATAGCAGAGAGTGCTTTATTAACTCTAAACACTACCATATGTACTCATGTGTTCAAAAAAAGCTTAGGAAAAAAAAAAAAAAAAAAAAAAAAAAAAGTAGGGTCTAAACATGTTTAGTAGTAGCAAAACTAGAAGTGTGAAGAGAGAGGAAGGTGTACCGTTTCTTTTTTTCCTTCCTACACGGGGCTCATTTTGTTGTTTGTATTTTACATGGTATACTTTTTTTCTTTTTTACTCTGTCAATTTAATATTTATTGTCCACATTTTGATTTATCTTAAACTAGTTTTCCATCTTCAAAAATAGACAAGAAATATAAATTAAGTTTATCATATTACATATTATTACAACTTTAAAAAAGTTAAAAATTAATTAATTAGGGATAAAACTGTTATTGTACAAACAGTAAGAAAGAAAAAGCGGTAATGATAATGTTTTTTTTAAATTGTATGTTTTTGTCTATGACGAACTATTTTAAGATGGAGAGACTAGAGAGTAAGACTATGTTTGGCGCGAAGTTTTTTGGAGCTTTTTAGGGCGATTAGCGGTGAGCACGAGCTTTTTGATTTTTATTCTTCGTTTGGCAAAGGAGCGGTGAGTTTTGCTATTTTTTTAGAAAATCTCATTTTTCTAATGCTTCTTTAAGAAGCTGTGAGCTGTGGCTACTGCTCACAGCTCACTGCTAACTGCTACTTTTACCAAACACACCCTAATACTTTGTATAATTACATATACAAAGTTAGAGACACATGCATTTGCTGAACATGTTACACATCTTAATGATGATGATAATGATAATGATAATTTTGATATTAACAAATCTCTCAAAAGGTTTAAATATGCTGGAAAGTCTTGATATTGTATAATTGTATATTTCTTTTTTTGTGTCGACTAACCTCTTCATCAATACTCTACCCCAAAACAATAAATACATGTTTTATTTGACCTTTAACTAGAACTTGAAGCTAAACTCGTCACCTATTTCCTCAAAACTCTCATTAACAATTAATTGAACATTTGTGATGAAAAATGATGAATGCATCGATAACAGTTTGTTGTAAACAAATTGAGATAAGAAACTATAAATATGTCATTCTGGGTACGTACAGATACGTTCTATGACCTACGACTTCCAATTTAAGGAAAAAGACCTCAACTTTGTAACGATCTTTTTCCAACTTTGCACATCAGGCTATCTATCAAAAGTTGCAACGAACTAGCGCGTACGCACAACTTATGGTTCACCTTGTCATATGCTATTATAAGGAGAAAGCTTTCAAAATTGTTCATCTATAATTAGGACGTGTCATTAATTACTTATGTTGATGACACGTTAGGACTCATTTTTAAACCATAAAGTGTTAAAACTTTTAATAAAACATGAAAAATATTCTTGTTTATTACTCGTAACATGCAACAATATTTTTAATATTCACGCACACATACACTAATTGTTTTATAAAACAAACTTTAATAAGGCTTAATATCTATCTTTAAATATAGGGCTAATGGTTTGATATATTATAGTTTTCATGATTTGCTTCTATATCATAGTTGTATTACACAGTAGGTTACGACATTTTAAAACACCTTTTATAGAAATGTTTTACAAAAAAACAAACTACAATGTAATTTAACAAAAAAAAATCTCTAAAACCATAACTACCATTTTAATTCATGTTTTTAGTATATACAAATATACTTTATTGTAATTTATTGAGTGATAAATGAATTTGTAATAATTTATGATTGCGTATGATAAATGATATGTTATATTTGAATTCTTTTAATATATTTGCATAATATTTTCGATGTTATAAAGTATGCAACTACTATTAATAAAAGTATCAATCATCACGTTGTCTTTCGTCCTCGCATTACGCGAGCATCATATTTGATACATCTTTGTATAATGATACGTATTTTGTTATTATCTTTTATTATTATACTACTTTCGACAATATATTTATTTATAAAGTACCCGCAGCCTCAACGCACGAATACCGTACTGGTATTTTAAACTATCTTAACTTATTTCAATATAGGTCTTTCATAACCAACGAGCTTAACAACTTTTGATATATACATGTTGCCAGAAATATTACAATATCTCATTCATGATATGATACAAAATGTTAAGGGCTTCCAAAATAAAACAAAATAAAATAAAATAAAAAAAAGAAATGAGCTTTCATTCCGGTTACTCTTTTCTTTAAAAAAAATGTTGTAATAAACATTTAGTCATTTTTTCCCTTTTATCTCATACTAAGGGGGTGTGTTGTGGGCCTTGTCCATATGAACCACTTATTAAAGAGAGAGTAGTTTTTGAAAGTCCCCCATTAAAAGGGAATAAGGGATGAGCCCACTCATTAAGTAGGAATAAGAGAAAAAAGAAGCACCCACTAACTTTTATGTCAATAAACTTTTGATAAAACAATATACCTTCTACAAAATTTGACCTTATAGGGAACGTTTGGTACAAAGAATTTCAAAGAAAATGAAATGAAGTAGAGAATAGAAATCCGTAGAAAATTTTGTTTAATTCTAATGTTTGGTAATAACAGAGATTTGACCCGAGAAATGAAAAAAAAATAATAATAAATAAAAAAAATTTAAATAACATTTTGTCATATGAGACTCACATTTATTTGTTTGATGATTTTTTTTAAAAAAAAAATTATTTTTTCTAAATAACAATTCTAAAAAATATATATTTAAAAAATATTTTTTTTTTAATTTATTTTTTAAATTTTATTTTTTAAAAAAATTATTTAATTTTTTTTCATTTTTTTTAATTTGTTTTTTATAAAATTAATTAAAAATTTTATTTAAAAAAATATTTTTTCTAAATAACAATTCTATAAAAAAAAAAAAAAAAAAAAAAATTAATTATTTTTAAAAAAATTATTTTAAAAAAAATTAAAAAACTTATTTTTTAAAAAATTTATTTAAAAAAATTTAAAAACTTATTTTTTAAAATATTTATTTAAAAAAATTATTTAAATTTTTTTTTAAATTTATTTTTCATAATAAAAATTATTTTAATAAAATTTATTCTTTAAAAATGTTTTTTTTTTTTAATTAAACAAATTATTTTTTTAAATAATCTATTTGACACTAAAATACACATGCAAGTTAAAAAAGAAAAAATACATATCGTAAAAAAATATTACAAAAACTAACCATTTCCATTTCTCCAATTTCCAAACAAAAAGTGATGGAAATGAAACTTTTAAAAATTACACTACCAATTTTCTATCAATTCTCTCAAATTCCCCACCTTCATATTTCTCTCATCTACCAAACAATAGAATTCAATTCATTTCAATTTCTCTTATCCCATTTCTCTCTACCAAACACACCCTAAGAAGTTCCTATCGTTTGGCATGGGTTTATGTGCATGCACAATTGTACCTTACTAGTTATTACTACATTCATCTCAAATTATAAACTTCATTTCTACTTTAAGATGTCTCATAATAATAATATTCTTCTTGTGTTAACCAATCAAGCAATAGTTCAAAAAGTGGAGATAATATTTAATTGATTAATGAGTGTAATGGTACAAATTTTTTAAAATTGTGTACTTTTGTCTGTGATAATACTTTTAAGATGAAAAGAATACTTCCTCCATAAAAATTGGACCACTACAAATTTCAACCACTCAAATATAATATTCTTCTACAAAGTTTTTTTTATAACTTTAGATGGAATATAAATAATTATTTTGAGATATCGCAAAAAGAAAATATGAATACAATTTTTAGACTGACGGAGTATGTTATAAGAAGAAAGCCTTCAAAAATGTTCATGTATATTAGGACACGTCACCTCATGTTGATGACACGTTAGGACCCATTTTTAAACCTTAAAGTGTTAAAACCTTTACCCGTTTGGTTTGTGGACACGCTTATAAAATAATGGTTATAATATATATTTTAGAAATATGTATTATATATCTGTATAAAGGATTAAATGTATTTATTATTAATACTGAGTTCAAAATTGAGTTTTTGATATAATTGATTCTTTCAAAAAACTTCGTTTTGTTTAAAATTACTTTTTGAAAATCTTGCGCAATAAATTTGAAGTAGATATACGCTGTTAAAGTTTAACTTTTTATTATAAAATCATGTATAATTTTGTTTTTAATTTTGTTTTCAAAGATATGTGGATCGTTGTTATTTGAGCCAATTTATATATTAGCGGTTTTCGTGTGATATGGGTCTTTTGTAGTTATTGTTACAATGTTGAGCATGGTCTTTTCTGTTACTACTATGGGGTCTATTGCGGGCTTGGAATTCAAATAACAAAAACTCATCGTAGAATCCTATTTGAGTAATAGCTTAATTCGTACTAATAGCCTATTTGCTAGCCAGGTATCTAGTTTTTATTCTATGTCCATTACACTTTTCTTTATTTCAATACTTGCTGCTACACATTAGGGTCAATTCAAGGTTTGGACGAATTTAAGATTTATATAGTACAATAACATTAACGTTCAGTTCACGAGTTGAAATTTGATAGAAAAGAAAGGAAATAGAAAGTTTTTTGTGTTCTTGAGCTTTATTTAAGAGGGGAAAGGGAATCCGTAAAGAAGATGAGAGGAAGATTTGATAGTGAAATCTCCCTCCCACTTTTGGGCGGAAAGGGAAAGGAAACGGAATTGAAACTCAAGAACTGAGCGTAACGGACTTACAAGGGAGGAATTTGTATACTCAAAGAGAACAAAAGGGGATACTTTAAAATGATTCAGGGAATATTGGTGGAGCTAATAGAGTGACTAGTGAATGCTAACTAAGACACCCCATTCATCTCACTATGTTAAGTTATTTGTTAGCTTATAAGCTATTTTCTTATTAGTTTTTGTAATTAGCTCCTTTATACATATTGATATTTTGAAAAAAAAAAAAAAAAAAAAAATCAAACAGAAATTCTAGCAATTTAATAATTACTACTTGTCAAACTATTGCTTTCTAATATAGCTAAGCTCCTATTTTTAAGGCGTTAGATTGATTGATGGGTTTGCGCATAGTTTAATTGCTAACTTATTATTGATTTATGAATGAATAATACCGCTCGATTCATGTTTTAATATATTTATTTACACATATGTGTTTTTTAATGGATTAAGTCAAGAGAGAGTAAGGGAATAGCACCATCATAGATATTTTTTGACATTTATGAGCATATATACTTACAGCGGTTTTCATTATTTTTTTCTACTAGAATTCACATTTATGCATCATATAATAATAATGATTTTGTGATTTCTTTTGCAGATTCATGGATGTGTTAGACAAGAGGGGAGATCGAGAATGTCATTAATAAGAGCATGGTATTAGATAAATCTTATGGTATGAGATTCTTTATACCATCAAGTAGTTTAACTAATCTTTCGATGAGTTAATGCTTACTCAATTTCACTCTATTGTGTGTTGAGTTTTTGATACCCAAAGACACATGTTAAACCAGTTTCAAATTGCTTATATAAAGTGCTTATTTTAGTGTATTCACACAACATAATTCAACTTAGTGTTTAGACTTGAGTACATGTATGATTGTANAAGGATAAAAAATTCGAACGTTGCATGCATTGTTTTGACCGTTGGAGGCTATAAACAGCTACTTCTTTTTTTGAGTATATATTGAGAAAGTTATTTGCATGTGTGGCTGGAGGAGGAGTGGAGGAAGAAGACGACACAAAAAATATATATATATATGTTTGGGCTACACTTTTCAAACATTTGGGCTACTAAAAAAGTTTGGGCTACACTTTTAAAACCGGTTAATATTTGGGCTACACTTTTCGATCTGGTTAATATTTGTTATGTAAAATGTTTCATTTTTTTTATTTTTACATATTCTACAAAATAAAGTTTGTTTTATTTAGAAAAATTTTTTTTGAAGTGAGTGAAGGGATGTAGTGAGTGAAGTGTTGCCTTTAAAAATATGGGTGAGTGATAGAAAAAGTGGGTGAATGATGTGACATAAGAGGATCGGTTAGGAGAGAGAATGAGTGAACCACTCCCTCCCTCCCCCTAAGCCTCCCAATTGAAGATATACCTTGTGTATTTCTTACCATTTTTGGATAAGTGTAGTTTACCAAAATTGAAAAAAACCAGACACCATATTTCGACTAAGCACTCCACTCGAAAAAATCAAAAATAAATTTCATAAACCCATTTTCAGGCAAGGCATCTAGTCGAAAATAAAAAGAACCAATCTCATTATCGAGCAAACCCTTCACTTGAAAATCACAAACACAAATTCCGTTTTAAAGTGTTGCATTCAAATGAAAATCATAAACACAAAACCTATTCTCGACTAAAGCCCTCACTAAAAAATGAAAAGAATTTTTGGTTGTTTGTATTTTACCTAATTTAGCCTTGATTAAAGACGCAATATCCTTACACTTCAAAACTTTTTTTTTGGGTAAAAGGTCAAGAGATCCGGTAAATGTACACTTCAAAACTTTGAGAATTGATAAGTGTTTCACCAAAATCAATTAAATCTTTATGATCAACTAAGAACTTTGAATATGCCAAAGAAGGTTTGGAAATCGAATTAGTCAACAAACCACCATTCTTGTATCATGAAACCTACCCTCAATGGTAATCCATTTCAACTAGTACATTGAGAAATAGCGTCTTGCTACTTAAACAAGTAAATCACCAAAGAATGGTCCCTGTGAACCATTTATTGATACCAATGAAGATGCACACCTGTAGGGAAAAGATCCACGCAAATATCCCTTACTGAAAGAAGAAGGATATAAGCTGATGAACTTGTTAAAGATCTGCTAATCCTCAGTTTTACGAATGAAATTAACATGAACATTGACAAATGTGAGGTTGCAAATGAGATCGAGAAACAAATCGACGAAACGAGATTGGGAGTATGTAGGGATGGCAAAAGCACCCGAAACCGACGGGGAAAACCGAAACCCGAACCGGTTGGGTCGGGTTCGGGGGCGGGTTGGCGGGTTTGGATGCGGGTTTGGGTATTGATATAATTTTTTAGCCGGGTACGGGTTCGGGTACGGGTTCGGGTAATACCCGCCCGATTACCCGTACCCGTATCCGTTTACCCGAATCTATATCCGCTTTATTGATATTATAATTAACTAGAATATAAATACATTATATATAATTTCTTCCATTATATTTTTTTATATACGTATCTCTATTAAATAACATATTTTATTCTGTACATGAATTATCCAAATGGGTTAAATCGTTTGATACGATATTCATTTTCTTTAACTTTAAAAAAAATGAATATATTATGGTGTTTTCCTTTGTTTTTTCGGTGGATTTTAGTGTGACTTAATATTAATACCGCCATTTTGTCCATATAATATTCAATTGGGGATAACCGAAACCCGCGGGGAAAACCCGAAAAACCGATGGATTTTGTAAACGGGTACCCATTGGGTTTTGGGGCGGGTTTGGGTATGGATTTCATAAACGGGTACGGGTTCACTAAAACCCGACCCGTTGCCATCCCTGGGAGCATGTACCAAGCTTACTATCGCATCACCACTTATAAGAAGTTATGAGAAATTCACTACTAAGGAAAGAGAACGTTTGATCGACAACTACACTCACTTTTGTTTACTAATGAGTGAACTAGAGACTGGAGAGAAACAATTTGAAGAAGACGAAACTAGAGATCAATGTCAAGTTTTCGTACACTCTTCTACCTAAATGGAAAAATTCCTCCAACAACATCAAGCAAAACAAGAAAATTGGTACACTTGATATTCACACGATTTATGAAACCCTCAACTTGTGTCAGGATGATGTTACTCGGATGCTCTTAATCTTAAAAGAAGACACCTGCTAGATTATGTCAAAGGTCAAAGACTTTGAGTACAATAGGAAAATTCTTATGTGCAAGCAACCGACGGGAGAAACTACATTAGTAGATGAAGATGCAAGCTAGTTGGAGCTATCAGAATCAGACGAGGAGGATCTAGATGTGAAAGTGTGCCTCATGGCTAAGATAAACCAAGTCATGTTTAATTATGAAGCTGACAAGAACGTTATATCTAAGGTTAAAAGTAGGTAATTTAGATTTCAAGCATTCATAAAAAAAAACAAATGTTAGAATATTAAAAAAAGCATGATTGGGGAAGAGCAAAATTCTCTTCTGCATATACTAAACTTTGACGCTTTAAATATGAGAAATGCATTGCCTAAGATAATGTACAAAATATAAATGATACTTTGACCACAAAGATTTCTAAATTAAGTGATAAACTTGAATATACTCCAATCAAAAGCCTGGATGAAGGGTAAAAAAAAAAAAAAAAAAAAAAAAATACACGCATTAAAAAATTGATCTAAAAATCAAAGATTTTGAAGAAAAACTTTACAAGAGAGGACAAATAGATCAAACAATTTTTTAAATCAACCAAAAGATTTGGCGTATTTCAAATCTCAAGAAAGCTTGGATCATGATAAGTACTTGAAAAAGGCAACGTACCAACTTCAATGTATATATGATGCTAAACTACGGGCTTTACGATTGCCTAAAGATTATATGAGATACTCTAATAATATTGCTAGTCTAGAATCAAAGAAGCGCTTAGAAACTAAAAAATATTGTGTGATTATAAAAAATTTAACAATAGCTATTAGCTAGAGAATTTATTATGATATATGGTTCAAAAATTATGCTATGATATATCATGATTGAAAACTAATAATGCTTATTTTTCAATGGAAAAAAGAATAAATCATTTGAGGGTTCTACAAAAATACATATGCTCATTTTGCGACAACATGTTGAATGTTCGAACTTACATATTAGTGCTATATCACATGTAATATATCAAACAAAATATTGTACCGAAAAATACCAAAAGAGAAAGTTTGTCGAAAGTACATAAAAGCCTATATTGAGTTCACGATTTATGGTTCTTGGGTATGTAAACTTTTTTATTATTTTTTTCTTTTTTTTATTATTATTACTTTTCTTAATTAAGCAGAAGTTGGTTTATTAAAATTATCAATTACTCTCTTCTATTTTTCTTTTATAAAATTCGCGACTAAGATTTGTACATCAATATGTAAGGAAAATATTAATTTCTAAAGAACTTCTTTCGCAATGGATTTTATTTATGTTATCTATATACGAGGTGAGATCAACTAAGAACATTTTTTCTAAAAAATAAATCGGTGAATCCTAGCCATTCATTTTTCATCAAAAAAAAAACTCATTTTTTACAATTTTTTTAAACAACATATCTTGCAAACGGTAAATATTCAAACTATTAAAAATACACTATCGCGATGAAAATCAAATTATCTTTAATAGATATGTATTTTTATATACTTTCGATGAACTTTTTTTTTTCAAAATTTCTGCCCAGAAAAATCACACGTGATTTGTAAAATCACTTGTGATTTGTTATTTTTTGTAAAATTTTCGCCCGAAAAATCACTTGTGATGTGTTATTTTTCACAAGTCATATGTGATTTTTAAAGTAATAAATCACGTGTAATTTTTTGAATCACATGTAATTTTTTTCGGCTGATGTTTTGTAAAAAAATGTTCGTCAAAAATACATATAAGTGCATATCTATAGAAAGATAATTTAATTCTCATCGCGATAATATAATTAATTTCGCGTAACGATTAACAGTTCGTAAAATATTTTATTGAATGAATAAATGAATGGCTGAAATTGCATGATTTGTTTTTTTTTTTATTTTTTTTTTCTTTTTATTTTTTTGAATTACAATTAAGATAACGTGTAACTTCAGGTCCACCTAGATTTTCTTAGGATATAATGATACAAGGGGTTCTTTCATCTTTATTTTAGTATTGGTTAGTATTATTTTCTTACAGTGATTTACTACCAATAAAGTTAGGTGAAGAATACGGTTAAAGCCTAAAACACATATTAAAAAGTATGTATACATGTGGCTACTATGACAAAGTTAAAAGTGAAAAACTACTACTTAGAAACCTGTCGTAACGATTAGAAAAAATCTAACTCGTTAGAATACAAAAGTAGATTGGACTAAAACAAACAATAACCTCTAATTGATTTCATAATCGTCTTAATGGAATAACTAAACTATTTTTTTTTTATATATAAATACTTTTGTAATTCCAAAATGTAAATTTAAGAAACATAGTATTCAAAATAAATTAACTTAAACTTTTAATTAAGCCTAATAAAATCATAATCATATTTAAGATCTATTTCATCTTTGCAAAATAAAGATCTTAAAATAGAATCAGAATATAAAAATCTTACTAGAATGTCGAGTTTTAATGTATAGGATTTCTAGTGTTATATGACTTTGCATAATATTCGATATAAGAAGAAATTATATTGATGATAAATGAAAATTTCAAATTCAAACACTTTGGTTATTATATATCATTTTTTTTTCTTCTAAAAGATCAAAATATTAAATCCTCACACATTTCATACCAATTTTATTTAACGACTCTAAATAAATATAATATTTTTGGTTGAGGGTAAATTTCGTCATATAGAAAATCCAAATCTCCAAATCCCTTTTCATTCTTCACCAGAAAATAAAGGTTTTGACTTACACAAACACACACATAAACATGTTATTAAAATTAATCATCAAATCAACTCAAAAAGCATTTAATAATTATCAACTTCATTGTAAAAATCTTTGTCACTAATAGTAATTTTTCAAATTTACGGATCAATTTTTGTTTTTTTCTTGGATTTTGGATCTGAGTTTATCAATTAACAAACAATTGGCTCAGATATGGATGATAATTAGATTATGGCAGATGAATATCAGCTTATGGATAACGAAATCATGTTATCGCCGACGAAAATCGGGTTATGAAAGGAGAAAACCAGGTTGTGCATGGATGAAACAGATTGAGGTTAGATCTAGAAGATGCAACTGCCCGTCCAAATAAAATCATATGTGATGATGTTTGATTCTCAAAAGGTGAAAATCACACGTGATTTACAAATAAAAAATCACATATGATTACATATGTGTTGTGAAATTTATAATTAGTTTGAATGGTGAAATCCCGTGATTATATTCAAAATCACGTGTGATCATATAATCGAAATTATTGCAGATTACTTGAATGTATAGTGAGGTGTTAGGTGACTCGTGTGAAAAAACAATATAACCCCCGATAATAAATTCAATACCCTTTTAATTGAAAACTAATTTTAATCTACAGTCTCGATCAAATAGATTAATTGTAGGCACGAAATGATCTATTACTCGATGTTTCAATGCTACATAAACGATTTACATGTAAAAAGAAATAGGACAACAAACGAAAACAGTAAAAGTTTTAAGAATATCATAGCCAAAATGCCAAAAGTCCAATATCATAACGTGCTTGTTCAAAAATAAAAAATCAAAAATCATAGTGTGCTTCTTTTTCAAAATATTCACCACCACCTACTATGATTTCAACTTTCATGTTTACTCCATGATACTAATCTAATTTTTACATTTCGGTAAAGATAAATCTGTTGTTACAAGACTATGGATAAGAATAACATCGCGGTCAAATTTTGGAGAATGGGGATAATTTTTTCAAAAAAAGCTTGTTCAATAACAAAATTTTAGCTTTATAGTAGGATTGGTATCGATACCAATCCTACAATCTTACTATCTTGCAAAGCGCTCTTATGAAGTACGATCTTATGACATACATTCCGTAATTAGTCATATTTGGCGACTTGTGAGTTTATTACACAAGTAATGTTGTCAAATTGATTCACATTACAGATAGTTACATGTTAAAAAGGTTATAACTAAAATAGATGGAACTACGTAGTATTATGAAATAACAAAAACGAAAACGAAAACATCGAGCCTTATTCACCTGGGCAAATAAAATCTCATTTAGTCTACATGCAATTATTAACTTATATGAAACACGCATGCTATATATGTAAGTAAAATTACCTTGAAAACCAAGACAGAGATTTCAAAGATCACACGAACCCTGAAGGTTGTAGGGCTAATTGAGCAAAGCAACTTTGTTGAACACCAGCTGACTGTCAACAACCAGGAATGTGGTTATACTCCCGCCGTCTCAAAATATAAGTTCAGTTTGACTTTTTTTATTGAACTTTGACCTTAAATATTTTTTGTTGTACTATATAATATTTGATACAAAATATATAGATGAATAGTGTTTTATATGTATTTTCATTTGATATAATGTTCGTCAAGTAATATATAATACAAACAAAAATATTTTTAGGTCAAAGTTCGATACAAAAAGTCAAACTGAACTTATATTTTGGGACGGAGGTAGTATATAAATCAAGCGTTAAAGGCAGCCATGTGACAAGTTAAGAGGAGTAAATAATGAGATATAACATGTGTTTTTTATTTTGTCGGTAAAGGATAACTTAAATATGGAATATATAACGATATATGCATTGACGGAGGCAGAAAATCTAGTCGATAGGGCAACTTCGATAACGGGGTGAAACTTTTTTTGTAGTAAAATTCAGAATGGGTCGGGTACTCGGGTCGGGAAAAGAAAAACACTTCTTTTAAGCAATCAACGTTAACTAAAAGAGTGAGTATATAAAATGAAATCCAACTGATAATACATTTCATCAAGTTCGTCTGAAATTAACTCGGCTTGTAATGTATAACTTATAAAATATAAATTCGTAGCTAAAAAGTAAAACAAGCTAAAAATGACTAAATTTGTATCAAAGTGATTGGACCTTTATAAATTGCTATATATGCTAACATATACAATATGATATTTCGTTTAAATATGTTAACGTAAATCTTTTTTTGGAGAATAAAAAAGCTTAAAATTTAATACAGTACTTAATTTTGAACTGAAACAACACCTTCTATTCTCCTAATACTTTTAACAACTACAGTAGCTAGCTTAAATATAGGACAAAAAAGCAACACACAAACTGACAAACGTAAAAAAAAATAAATAAATAAATAAATAAATAAATAAACAAAAAAAAAAAAAAGAAAACATATCACTTATTCAAAATATAAAACCATTAAAAATCTTATTTAACAAAATACAATACTGTAGCGAATTGAAAAAATTTAACTTTTCAATTGATTAATTACTGTACTTTATTAAATAATAAATGTTGGCAACCCACTTCCCAAGTAAAAGTCATCTTCTTCGTCATATTTTCTCACTCATAAAAACCAAAAGGAAAGAAACAAGCCATGTATATGTCTACTGCTTAAGCAACGCAATACCAGTATTATGATAATAACAAAACGAAAACGAAAACATCGAGCCATTTTCACCTGGCGCTTTGTCAAGTCTTATCAATCAGACAGAGCGTGGCAAATAAAATCTCATTTGGTCTCTACAAATAGTAACTTATACGAAACATGCATGCTAAATATGTAAGTAAAATTACCTTGAAAACCAAGACAGATTTCAAATATCACACGAACTCTCAAGGTTGTAGAGCTATCTTCTTCTTCTTCCTTTTTTTTTTTTTTTTTTTTTTTTTTTTTTTTTTTTTTTTTTTTTTTTTTTTTTTTTTTTTTTTTTTTTTTTTTTTTTTTTTTTTTTTTTTNTTTTTTTTTTTTTTTTTTTTTTGAATTTTTTGAATATTTTTTTAACAGGTAATTTAGCAAATTAAAGCAAGTTTGTTGAAACACCAGATGTCTATCAACAAGGAATGGGTTAATATATAAATGAAGCATTAAAGGTGGCCATGTGACAAGTTAAGAGGAGTAAAGAATGAGAGATGTTTTTTTTGAAAAGTAAAGAATGAGAGATGTAACATGTGTTTTTTATTTTCTCGGTAAAGATAACTTAAATATGCATGTTCCGAGTTAAAATCTATTACATGTACATGAACATGAAGAAATGAAATAAAAAGATAGATAATCAAAGATATATTTCTTAAAAAGTTCTCGAAAAAATAAAATCACAATATTGGGTATGTTGGTGCATTAAAAAGTTGTGAAAAAGTTATTATAATTTTATGTTTTTATACGATTTTTTAATGCACAAAAATTTCAACTTCTATTTGTGCAAAAATATAAAAGAAGTTGCGTACAAAAACGAATTTTTTATAAAAAAATATAATAATAAAAAAAAAAAACCGATTTAATGCACAACTGTCTTTTTCATAAAAAAATTTGTGGCAAACCCTTCTATTTATAGAAATACTTCATTCACAACCTTTTTAGGCACTAACATACCCGATTTTGTGAAATTTTTTATTTTTATTTTTCAAGAACTTAAAAAAAATCTTTTGTATCCTTCTTACAGATATTTATCTTTTTATTTGTACCTTTTTATATATAAAGTAAGGTTTTTTTAAGTTCTTGAAAAATTCTAAAAAAAGTCATAAGATCGGGTATGATGGTATATAAAAGTGTTGCGAGAGAAGTTTTTCAAATTTTGAGTTTCAATACGTTTTTTAATGTAAAAAAAATAAAATTTTGATGCACAAAAAAATTTGATGCACAAAAAATTTCAAGTTGTTATAGCACGATGCGCAATAAAGATTTGATTGAAAAAAAGTCAAAAGAAGTTTGGTAGAATAACGAATGTTTGATGCAAAAAAAAATAAAAATAAAAAATAAAATAAAAATAATTAATGCACAAATATTTTTTTATTCAGCAAAACTATCGACTTTTAGAAAAACTTTATTCACAACATTTTTATGCATCAACATACCCGATTTTATAAACTTTCGTTAAAATTTTTTGAGAACTTTTTTTAAAAGAAAATCCTTTATATCCTTTGGTTAAATCCTCAATCAAGTAGTCGACTGCGTTCCAATAGCCCAACCGAAGCCAAGTGGGTTCCCATCCAACCTTTTTATTTACTCGATTTGTCAGCTAACCGAGTAGATTGGCACGCCTCCCATGAATTTTTTGAACGTTGGCTACTTTTAATACAAAAGTAATTTTTTTATAGCAAAAACAAACTTGTTTCACTTTTTCTTTCTTTCGGTTTAACAAGTTCTAAACGAAAAAACGTCACACCTATACGAGGCCTTGTTATTCAAGATCTTGAAGCCATGAATACTTCATCTTCTTTTTGATATCTTATGAGGCTCGAAAGTTAAAGGGTTGCTTGTTGTTCGAAGTTAAAGAAGAATGAAAACGACCAATCGGGGTGACCCAGTGGTAAGGCTTAGCCTCTTAGGAAGAAAGTGCTTAGCGGTCTTGTGTTTGAAACCTGAGAAGAAAATTAAACCCCCATTGGCCACGGAGGTTCACCTGCACCGACTCTGGGCTATCCAAAAAGGTGGTCGCACTGGGATTAGTCGGCTCTCAATGTCGAGTTGGAAACCTAGGTATACAAAAAATAATAATAAAAATAAAAAATAAAAAAATAACGAAAACTCAAGAGAGTGAGTTGTTGTTACTTGGTTTTCGTGGCTATAAAGAAACAAAGGGGATTTATTTTGGTTTTGGTTCGTGTATTATTTTGTTGTGGCTGCAAGCAAGGGTGTCAATATGGTCTGGTTGACCCGACCCAAACTCAAACCCCGTAAGGCTTATAGGGTTGGGTTGAATCGGATATAAAAATCTTATCTGGTTGTTTGACCTGAATTCGATAACCCTACAAAGTTATCGGATCGGGTTAGGGTTGGATTATTTTTTTTTTATCGGGTCAACACGATAAGACCCGAAATTTATTTTTCTATATATTTTCCCTAAAATTCTATAAATATACTAGTTTTTATATTTACATGGGAATTGTCAAATCAACAGCTCATTGCTACTTAGTTCAATACTACCTAAAACATGCTAACAGTCCATTGTTCAACCACAGTTGTTAAGATCTCGATCATGATCGTGTGATCTTACTATTTTACGATTCTAGAAAGCAAAAACGATTTGGATCCTACGTGGGGTATTAACAAGCTTAAGATCTTATAGGATCCCGATCTTGACCATAGTATCTTAAAATCTACTCCGATCCGATCTTACTTTTCTCGAACCGTAAACTAAAAAATTATACAAATTTATGGTTTATGTTTTTAAATAGTTTAAAAAACAACATATGATTCGGGTAAAAGGGAGTAATCCTGCACCCTGGTAAATATATTAACCAAAAAAATATTGAAGTACAAAAGACGAGGGTGAGTTCCCTCGCCTCAGTCTCTTAGGGCACTTACAACGACCACTATATAAGAATGACAAACCATTCTTATAACTTACATATCATACCGATAACTTAACAAAATGAACTACAAAAAATGACCACAAGTACATAAGATATAACAATACTACTCAAGTACAAGCACTTGAGCCTTCTAGATCATTATTGCAATCCACCTTAACTTCCATGAATAAAGATCACCTATAGTATGGCAAGAATGACGCCAAACCGCAGCCCCATACCATATGACTCCAACCGAATTACCACGCAAATGCCAACTAGCCTCATCATCATAATTTAATAATAATAATAATAATAATAATAATAATAATAATAATAATAATAATAATATTGTAGTCACTATTAGAGCATTTCCATTGCATGGTGTAATACATGGTTCAGTGCACTGCCACATCACTGCATATAAACATCTTATTATTTTATATAAAAACTCTCAAAATGCATTGAACTTTATACAATTAAATGCATTTTCACATCACTATAAATTTGTTCATTTTTTAACAAACTAAAATACACGTAAACTTTAGAATTTGCGTTATTATCTTTTAACATATAATGAACAATCACTACTATTTTGAATCATAAACAAGTTGGTTGAAAATTTCAGGAGTGTGAAATGAAGCCCGCATTGAATGTGGTAGATAAAATTGGAGCTAACTTTCTCTATGAATAATCTTCAGAAGTAAATTATGAGAGATAAAATTGGAGCTAACTTTCTGCATGAATAGACTCCTAATAGAAGACCATGCTTTATTGACTTTACCATATGTACTCACGCGTTTTGTAAGGATAAATAATTAAATATACATTCATTACATGGGTACAATTATTTGAAAAGTTTTGTTCGGTTTATAAACCCAAAAGCAATGCGCTAATAACTACAATGAAAGCACCGACTGACTTGTACGATTTTAAAAATTAAAGTAGTCAGTGTTACAGTTATATCATGTATGAGTGAAATGATACTCACCATCTTCAATTTAATGAGTTTACACTTTTTTTCAAGTCAATGCGTGTACAAGGTGTTGTTTTTCGAATTTCTTATAGTCTTTGGGGGGTCTTTGTTTAAGTTTTTCTTTATTAGCCTTTTAGGGATTTGTGAGGTTCTTAAATTAAAGTAAAGTTGCATGAATATTTTGCGTAATCTTATTAGCTTGAGATTATGAGCTTGCAACAATGGATGTTTATAGATTTTGTGACTTATTTTATATGGGTGTACTAATTTGAAGATAACAAAAATACTTTTATGCCTTGAAATATCATTTTACATGATGTACGCTTTGGTCATTTAAAGTTATCAACTATGATGAGCATAGTAGACATAGACTTAAGGGTCCGTTTGGTTCGTAAATGAGATTGGAATCGGATTTGGATTTGGATTTGGATTTGGTTTGAAAGAAATGAGGAGAGAGAAAATTATTTATTAGATTTTTCAAAATATATTTATTTTATTAAAAAACTATAATAAAATGTATTACTTAAATATAAAAAGTACATAAAAAAATGTTGGGTTGAAAAACATATGGTATACAAATTTTGTGAAATAAATAAGTGCATTTCCCTGACAACTTTTCTGCAAAAGACACCAAATATGTATGGAATGACTTTTTTGTATGAAATGATTACTTGAAACCTAAATTTGTGAACCAAACAATTAATTTAAGAAGTGAATGATTCTATACCTGTTAAAACCCACGAACCAAACACTTTGTAAAATTTTGTTATTTATAAGTCATACATTACTTATAAAATAAATTGCCAAGCTGAAAAAAATGAGGTTAGATAAACACTCAATTAGGCGTCGCGTAATGGGGACCAACTCAGAACCGAGGACATCAAGACATCAGTTTTCTCTTTTTACAACAAATTCATGATGACTATGCTATAATAAGATGATCGAGGACACCATTTTTTTCATTTTCATTTTCTTAAAACAATAAAATTAAAATTTCATTAATAATTAAAACATTACATTAATAATTCAAATAAATAAAAAATATTACAATAAATATTAAAAACTTAAATTATTAGTTTAAATTATATTTCTCATTTATTTTTCGCTTCGTCAACAACTTCTTTAGTAGTAGTCCGGTCAAATGTTCATTGGAAGAATGGTAGAACATTTATTTCTCCTTAGATTAGTACTTAAGAAAGTTACATAACTCGAAGAAAAGTAAAATACGGGGTCTGCAATTAGTGGCTTATAGAAAATATATGCTAAATATGTTTTTTATTTTATTTTATTTTATAACCATGGTTTTCGACCTTTTTGGCCGACTAATACACTGGGTTTGAACCCACCGCCACACAGACTCAAACCAGGCGAAGCCTTCTCTTTTCAAGAGGTTGGCGTGGCCACTTAAGGTTGTTTGCACCTAACAGGAATTGAACTTGAGACCTCACACATTTTATAGTGAAATATGTTAAAAATGGCTTATACAGGTTTCAAAGATTTCACTAGGGGTGTTAACAAGTTGAGCTTTTAACGAGCTACTCGAGCTCAAGCTCGTTTAATTAGAGCTCGAGCTTGTTAAATATCAAACTCGAGTCGAGCTCAAACAAGTTTTCATGCTCGATTATATTAACGAGCCGAGCCTTAAAATGAAACTTTCGACTCGGCTCATTCGAAAGCTCGTTTTGTTACCTCGAGCTTAACGAGCCGAACAAGCTACTCGAGCTTAACGAGCCGAACGAGCTAATCGAGCCATAAATATTTACCAAGTATTTTTGGTTTAAAACTTATATACTTTTTTATAAATTATAAATATAATAAATTCAATATGATTGATCAAGATTTTACAAAGACCTTACCACACGGATGTATTGTAAAACTTAAAAGTCTTTAGGAAACTAGTTACACTGTTTGCTTTAAGTTATAGTCTATGCACTTCATATATTTTCCTTCATCCTTCCATGTGGGAAAGATTGCTTGCATTTTGTACCATCATACTAACAAAGAGTTTTATTAGCATAAAAAATCATAAGTAACTTATCATAATTTTTAAATCAATATCAATAAATTATTATTAAATATTTATTATTTGTTTTTAACATTTTATTATTGTTTATTTGCTTGAATACTCTTCTTGTCCGATAAATCAACCAAATTCACCACTTATCTTGGTGAAGTCCTGCAAACAACCTCAAATGACGAAAACCTCGTTGAACTATGAACCACACTATTGTAAGCAAACTCAGCTTGAGCTAACGACACATCTTAAAACTTAGGCTTTTCAACACAAAAAACGTATCATATTTCCCAAGGTATGATTAACCACTTCAATTTGACCATCA
This sequence comes from Artemisia annua, assembly GCA_014162995.1. Taxonomy (NCBI): domain Eukaryota; kingdom Viridiplantae; phylum Streptophyta; class Magnoliopsida; order Asterales; family Asteraceae; genus Artemisia; species Artemisia annua. The sequence goes on from LBNU01024022.1 coordinate 190,739, forward strand.
GTTCAAGGATGAGCGGTACTACTAAAGTTTAAATATGTACCTAAACGCCTCCAAAGTGTTAATAAAAAATGTGCAAGAAACTTATTATCCCGATCTGAAGAAACTTACCAAAAAGGAGGCAAATAAAATTGCCCTTTCATGGACTTCTTTAATCAATTAACTTCTAAGAAAAAATTATAGGAATACACAAACGATTTCCTTTAAACAAGTAACCATAAAACACAAGAAAACCACCTTGATGTTGCTTAATTTCAATTTCATCCCAGGTGTCACGAAAGTCTTCATCACTTGCATACAAAGCTTTAACCGACTTAAAACCCATAACAGCATTACTATAGTAACAAATATAGTGGTTTTCCTACTCAATGCATCTGTCACTTTGTTACTTGCACCCGACTTATGTTTGATCACATAGTTGAGCTTCTCTAAGAAACTCACCCACCATGCATGTATTTTCTTCATATGCCTCTGAGTTTGAAAATATTTAAGAGCTTGATGATCCGAATAGACCACAAAATCTCGTTGAATCAAATAATGCTCTCACTTGTTCATAGCTTGAACAACCACATATAACTCTTGGTCATAAGTCGACCACTTTTGTCGAGCTTCATTTAGCTTTTTACTGTGAAACGTCGCGGACCTACCTTCTTGTGACAAAACAACCTCGATTCTGGTTCCACAAACATCATATTATAATTCAAAAACTTTATCAAAATTAGCCCAAGAAAGTATCGGTGCGGTTGTCAATTATTATTTAATAACCTTGAAGCTCTCTTCCGCCACCCTAGTCAACTTGAACGGACCTTTCTTCAAGCATTTAGTAATTGGTGCCACAATACTACTAAAATATCTAAAAACCTTCTATAAAAACTTGCAAGTACATGATTACTCTTAACCTCGGTCAAAGTCTTTGGTAAAGGTCCAACCCCTAACAGCCTTAAACTTATTTTCGTCAACATGAATCCTATTCGAGTTCACTTTCCTTTGCATACACATACGAGTCGAAACTCTAGCCGGAAAAATAGTTTTCTATCTTAATTCGAACAATGTAAAACCTCGACTAGAAGTGAATGAAAGTTATACAAGTGAATGTAAGTTTACTATCGCAAAAAGTTATATAGCTCGATTAAATAGTTTTCTATCTTACTTATACAAGTAAATGAAAGTTTTATTTGTAACATAAATCTTATTTGCATCATGTGATCGTTACTAGTATTACATATTTTCACCGAGCGTTAACATATCATATTAGCTCATTATTTTATAAAGTAAATGTACAAAAAATTATGTAACTATATACTTTTGAAAGGAAACAAAAAAATAAAACCCGAGTGCTAAAAACATACGTAAATTCACTTTAAAAATATACAATTATTTAGATAATAAAAGAGTTAGAACACATGTGGTCGTATATTTCTCATTTGAAATCACAGTACTAATGTTGTATATCAGGTAATAAGAAAATGTTGAAAATGCTCGTCCCACATCGAATGAGTAAGGAAAAGATGAGAGATGAAGGACATTATAAAAATAAAGGCCTATGTAAAAGTTTAAAAGGAAACAAAAAAAGATAATATATTTTAATTGTTTATAAATATGATTTAAATCAAGTTTTATACGCTTTATTTCGGGTATTAGAACAATTTGTTTAAATATAAACAAGCTTATTCGAGCTCGAGCTTAAGTTAATAAACGAGTCAATTGAGCTCGAGCTGTATACAATCAGTTTATACCTTCATTAACAAAAAATAAACGAGCTTCGAGCTCGAGCTCGAACAAGAAAATTTTATTTAAGCTCGAGGTCGAGCCTAAATATATAATTTTGTTCGAACTCGAGTCGAGCTCGAGCCAAACAGTTATAAAACGAGCTTAGCTTAAATAGGCTGAAACTCGGTTCGGATCACTAACACCCCTAGATTTCACTTTGGTTGAAATATCCAGGAGTGTGAAATGAAGCAACATTGAATGTGGTAGATTAAGGGGAGTAAATAATGAGAGAGATAACTTGTTAAATTGGAGACAAGTAGACAACTTGTTAAATAATGAGACTGTGCTTTATTGACTTGAAACAATACCATAATGTACTCACGTGTTTTGAAAATAAATGGTCTCATCACTTTATTTCGCAATATCACTACCGCTAATCTATAAAAGTAAAGAAAAACAAACAATAGTTCCTAAAGCTCGCATCTAGACCGTCGACCACAAGCTTTGTTAGTGCAAATATAATGATTTAAAATAAATGGTCTCTTATGATTTAATAATGATAAACATATAACTTAAATTATATAACGTAAAATCCGTAAATTACTTGCAACTATAAATCGTCAAAGTTGCATTGATTTCACATACATTGCATAAAAACACTTTTATTATTTTGTAAAATCGTATGCATCATTTTATATTTTTTTATAAACTTTTACGAAAGTTTCATTTACTTTTATTTAAACAAATTACCTTCATTTAAATAAAATATTTTAATAACACATTTAACCAATTAGGTAGAATCTTCCATGTTGGTTCAAATATTACACTTATATCTCCTTTATATTTTAATGACGATAAATATATATTATGAGACGTTTAAAATTGCTAGTGATGGCCCAAAACCAAAAGCGCACATGTCCAAACCTGGCACGATGGGTCTCACGCGCTGACGCACCAAGACCAGCTTGTCAGCCTTGTGATGCATGCACTCGATTTTCAAAGGTCGAATTTCCTCTTACCAACTGAGACCCTTCCGCTTGAGCTAGTTTTTATTCCTACGTCTAGGCCAAATGGATTATTTGATCCATATTCATGCAATGCGGCAAAATGGATTATTTGATCCATATTCATGCAATGCCGCCAAATGGAAAATGAGAATACAATCTAGAAGATCTGGTCGAATGGTAGAAGAATCTATGGATTCGACTCGGCATCAGCGGCTTCGTGCCGCACTGGAGTGATCCAATATGTGGTTCCGCACGTTCTACCAAGCGAGGCCGGAAAATCTGACACTCGTTGGGCGACGCCTTCTTTTCTAAACTTCCCCCGGGTTTCGGCCCGAGATGCATGAGGCAGAAACTCGTCAACTTGATCTTTCAATACAGGTTCGTACATGGTATTTAAGCTATTTGATAATATCGCCACAAGATTGGGACTTAGAAAGATTACCAAAATACCATCTCGTTTTACAAAATGGCAGCTAAAAAATCTTTTATAAAATGCTACTCAAAGCCCACTAGCCAACTCAAAATATTTTATAAAACAAGCCCAACATATGGAGATTCATACTTTTATAAAATGATCAATTGGGTTTAATCTTTACTTAACCAATCACTAAATGGGTCTATTCCCTTATTGATCAAATGAGTTAAGTTTACTTTATGTGTTTAGCAAAATACACTTTCCTTTTATGATTAATGGTTTACTAAGATGCAAGTACTTAACTTATTTGCATGAGTGTGATTATTTACAAGTTAATTGTGGCATTAACAGAGATTACAACATTTGAAATTTGAAATTGGGAATCACCTTTGCAGTCATTTATATAGCTTATTCACCACTCAAATCTTATTCCCCTTATATTATCCAACTTTTTCACTTCTCAATTAGATATTAGCGTGTTTCCCTCCTTTATCCATTCGCAAGACTTGTTTAGCCACAACCCAATCATGGCTAATGAGTTAGCTTAATCTAACCCTACTTGGGGATTTGAAATGTACTTGGGAATGTCAAAAGTGAAGTTAACATAGGTTTAGCAAGAGGTAACGACTAGTTTTTGGCAAGGAGACAAAATCGTGCCTGGCACTCCAGGTCTCGCCCCGCCAGCGCATGAAGACCAGCGCGCCAGACTCTGGTTATGTCTTGGCTTGCCAATAAATAACACCCTCTTGCCATTGTTGTGAACGGACTATATGCAAACCAAACAACATACTTTCACAACTTGCCTTCACAGAAATGCCGAAGGGTCGCATCGAGGCACACTAAACAGAATATGCAAACGAAAATAAGAAACGAGATTACGAAATGAAATGGAGTTGTAAAACCCACATTTTCACTCCACATTTAAATTACTAAAATACCCTCCAATTTCAAATTTTGAAGAAAGGTGTACAGTTACCAAACAAGCCCTAAATCAAAAACGATTATTATGCGATCACAAATGTAACTTCAAATAAATGATAATTGAGCTACTACAACATCATATGAACTCAAGAATATGAAATTTGGATTAAAACATAAACATTGCACGTTACGTGACCTAACGGGTCCAAAAACCTTAAAACTTGTACACAACTCTTAAAATAAATACATGTTACTATCCTAAGTATATTTATAATCGACACATACACAACTGTTATATGTATGTCACCCATTTTTCTTGGATTAAAATTAAATATTACATATGTCAATCCCCGAAAATCAAGCCCAGAATCATTATGTTTCCGTTTTACTCACACGTTTTTCTCTCAATCGCATTAAACGCATTTATATTGTAATTATTTACTTCTTTATTTGAACACTCTTCCCTTATCATTTTCTTTAAACAATCGGTATATCCCTCTTTTTTTTTTCTCTGCTCCACTCGACAGACCAAACACAACAACTGGGCAATTGCTTTTTCTTCTTTTTTTTTCCTCCATTACCGAACCAAACAAAAACCCTAAAACTAAACTAAATATATACGGTGACTATTTCTCTTTTTGCTCCATTTCCTGTTCGATCAAAAGAGGTTCAGTTATTGGTGTTTAAACATGATCGAAGGTGTCTCGATCAAGGGTTATTTTTCTGGTACGAGAAGGTGTTGCTGGTCGTGGTGTTCTGGTTCAAGGTGGTACCTGGTCGTGGTCATTTTTCGTTCGAGGCGGTGGTGTTTTGGTCGTGGTTTATCATCAGGTTCGAAGAGTATTATTTACTGAGATTCGTTGGGCTTAGTCGTGGGTTCACTTGGTTCCTTGTTCTCATTTGTTCGATTCATCAAGGGTAACCTTATCAAACCTCACTTGTTCATTTCGTTTGATTCTGTTCTTCACACGTTAATATGCCATATAAAACTAATCGATTATATCGAATACATGTTATACGTATAAAACTCACATGACGTCACACTAGAGATCACACATACAATGATAATAGAAATATCACAAAAAAAATGATGAGAAGAGTTCGCATAAAATGTCACATGAATCTGTTTGATCTTACTCGCACTAAAAAGAATAAAGATGAAACATGCATGGTGGCATACGTGGGTAAGGGTCTTAGTAATTGCTACTCCGTTTCGTCTTTCGGTCCGTTATTATAAAATTCTTCTGGTTTTCATGTATGCATGGGACGTACAAATATTTTATATAAACGTGATTTTCATGTGTTGTTAATGGTAATCGGTTTTGTGGTTTATTAAACGAGAATCATGGTAATTATTTTGGTGATTTACTAGTTATAATACCCGTGCACGCACGGGATTTTGACATGAATATTTTGTCATGTATTAATACTGTATATATTGTCATAAAAAATATTCAACTTTTAAACTTTTAACTACTACTCAGGTTAGTCTTACTTTTCTTAATAACCTAAGCATTTACAGATAAAACTATCTCTAATTATACCTAAACCAATAATACAAAACTATTTGAATAAAACATGAAAATATAGAAATTAAATAAATTACAACAACAAAAAAGTAAAAATAGATAACGTGGGTAATGGATCTCACTTTACTAATAGTTAACTAAGTGCTAAACTTGTAAGTTCGCTCAGCGTAAGTCTCTCTAATAGCATCCTTAAATAGTCCCGTAGCGAAAGATAGTCATTGTCAACTTGCATAAATCTTACTTAAAATATTGATATGAGTCCCAATATATCAAATTTTTAATCATTGTGCATACAAATTGTATATCATGTCATTCTAATAATACAATTAGTTATTTCTATCTTGTATAAGCATTTATTTGAGAGCTCTCAAAAGTTGCATGAGCAATCCCAAATAAGCAATATACGTAGTTTTTTTAAGAAATCCCAAAAAGCCCTTTTTACCTTTCTGACCCTTCCTCCAACCCACACATTTACCTTGTATATTACTCCTTTATCTATTGATCCATTAGTACTCGGTCCTAATATTACAAACATCGTACACCAAACCAATCATATTATTTGAAGACGACACCCATATCAAATGTTATTAGATTTATACATACTTGACGATGAAAGTGAATGTTGTTTGTTGACTGACAACATGTGTATCACATCCTAAACCAAGACTGACTATAAGATACATAAAGAGGGCATATAGTTTGTTGACTAAACTATTAGGCATTATAAGTGTACAAACCTGGATTGATTTACTGAAAATCTTGACCTTAGATGTGATCTCCCTTTAAGCATATAGTGGACCAAATAAACTCCAATAAAGAACCAAATGATCTATTTCTCCATGCTAAAGCTCTATATATAATGTACCCACCGTCACCACAAATAAAGACAAACCTCCCATTTGGATTGTGCTTCAAACTCTGAGCAGAAGGGCAAGAAGAGCAAAAGACATGATTAACATTGTAATGAAGTACAAATATTATCACCGTAATCCCAATTTTGATTAGTTCTTGTACAACTACAATAATGCCTTTCTGTGTGATACTGTGATGTATGATGGGAGCTCAATCACGACCATGGCCATCATAACTTACTCTTTTACTTGATGTATCTTTTTCTTTAGTTTGAAGTTTCAAACTTCAGAGGAAGCTAACAACTTACTTGTGGATACTTATCACACGTTCCCAACTCTATGACTTCTAAAGGCGACCTTTCTCTATCAGAAACCTAAGAAGCAACGGGGACAAGAAATGTCATCATCATAGAAGAGACATGAAAGACACATTTTTTAATTTTAATTAATTTTTTGTAGAAGAATTAGATGCAAACTTCATTATCAACTCCCACACTCTTGATGTGTTGAATCTCATTATGTTTAGACCACATAATTTTTCTGCTATTATCCACACTATCTACAGGCTACTCACGACCAATTTTCACCATTATGCTCCCTTCACCAAATCCAATAACCCATTTCAGCAGATTAATATATTGCAAATCAGTTGGTTCTGGTACACAGAAGCGTGGGAGTACATAGAATCCAATGATAGCTATAGTAGCATCAATCACTTTAGGATATCTTAAACCTTTTACTTCCAAAATCTATGAAGTAAAAATAGAAGCCATGAACAAATTATGTTCACATCTATTTAAAGTGTTTACTAATCATTCGATCCTTTAAAGAAGCTCGATCTAGAGTTAAATTCTTGAATATTCTCATTTGATTGTCATTTTTAACTTTATCAGTTTATTGTCGATCCCAAAACAAAATCCCACACCATTTTCTATAACTTTTAATCTGATAAAATGTATATTTTTAGCAACATGGCTATGTATCTATGTTATCTTACATACTGTTATCGTGTTTGACTCATTTGACCCATTTTAGATGTGTCCTATTTTGTTAACTCGTCAAATTAACCTATGTGGCCCGTTTAAAAAACCCCAAATTAACCCATTGTTACGGGTGAAATTGCTACCTCTGCTAGTTAGACAACACTATACGGTTTCATTTATTATCATTAGAGGTGAAAATTTAACGAAGTTAATTGTTAATGGATACAACCTACTAAATTACTTAATTCATAAAAGTAGGTATTCCTTGTTGATACTCAGACCGAAAATTATTATAAAAAATTGATATAAAATTTTGAGGTTAAATTACCTTGGATGTACAAAGAAATATGTGACTGGACTGCTACCATATCTTAGCTTATCTAATTTTCAAGATAGAGTAACCTCTGATCATTGCAGGTGGTGTCCATATTAATTTGTTCCTTGCTACTTGGTCTTCGACTTGGAAATTTGTTTAGTGCATTCGTTGTATTATCTTCTTCTGTGCTGCATGTTTTCATAAGCATAAAGGATGATTGACAATAACTCCTTTATCTCGTGTGAATAACAGTATTGAGTGCACAGTAGCACTCGAGAATCACTCACAATACAATGCACACTTTATAAGTATAGGGTACGACCACCATGTTAATTCCTATTATTAATTAATAGCAAAAATAATAAGTTGTTATTCATAAACATCAAATCAATGAAGCTAAGGAGTTTAGAACATTAAAAACTTTTGAAACAAATGTTATCATATCATATTATCCCACTTTGCAATAATAAGGTCCATAAGTATAGAATCAAAATGCCCCTCCAAGATACAATTTTATCTCAAAATTTGTACGATATCATCAGAAGGTTCCTAATATGCATACATTGTACAAAAGCTTTGCGTCAAAATCAAATAGGAAAAGGTTCATACCAGGTTCGGTCACTTCGGTTCCCATGATACATCTTTCTTGTGTTATTGGACAGCCTGTAATGATAAGAATCCCATCATCCAAACACTCAAATTTTCTTATCTATTGTATGATTGTATCAAAATTCAACATACAGGTTAGGAGTTTTAAAGGGCATTCCCAAACAGCCCCTTAGTAACTTCGTTATGCGGTTTAAAGGTGCAACACTGAAAGAATAACGCATAGTTCTTAAATTTTCTAATTATGCTACACTACACGTTCAATAATATTTCAAAATTCGAATGGCCTATCTAAACTTCCCGTATATGGCTGGACATCAACATCTGCGTTGGTGATTTTATTATTCTTCATAAATTATTAGTAGAGATAGCCTAAATTTACCTGCATACCTTTATTGACGCATGATAACCTTACGGTATCCACATCCTTTTTGTGTATTTGTTGGGCCACCATATCAGAGACAAACCAGCTTGCCCACAATATGCAAGATGAGTTTCAGTTCTGTAATGCCAAAGAATACACACCTCCGCAACTGGAAATCAAATACAACAAATTTCAATAAGCTTTTACTATATACTTCCTCTTCAACTCAGTTATCCTTCAAGACATCTAACCCACAATCCATTTTATGTAAAAGGATATTTGCCTTCAATTGAAGTTCAATAAACTTTCACTAAATACCCCAAATTGAAACAAAATTAACAGCAAAATCACAAACCCTTTTAAAAAATAACTAAAAGCCCTATATCAGTTTTAAACAAAATCAAGAAATTAGACATCAAAAATCATACCTTTAGGCCTTTGAAAGAGGTTTTTGTTCTTCCATGTATTGATTATGATCTATGGCATCCATGTTCCTTGTTGCTATATATACAAAATTAACATATGGAAATTAAATTAGACAAAACCTCAAAACACTAAATTGGTCTGACTTGTGATTGAGTAACAGCCATGATAATAATTAATGTACCAGCTTAACCATGGAAAGCCTAAAAAAATACGAAGCATAATACTACCATGAAGCTTGATTGAAAATTCAGGAGATGGTTTCGATAACCGTATACTTCCATTGCATATCTTCAGGAGTTGAGGTTGCCGGGTTTTGGGAGAAGGAAAAAGGTGTGTTTTAGGTTTTGTGTGTCTGCGTGTGCGTTGAAGAAAAAAATCCCAAATTCTTTTAGCTTTTCTTTTTTCTTAATTTTCTCTTATGACCCCTAAGTCTTGTAGATTAACCCCGCGTTTTTAAAGTTTTAGTTTTTTATAGTTTTGACACATATACTTTTTAGCTCAATTTTTCTTAAAAAACGAATTTACATATACTTTTGCCAAAAAAGAAAGTATTTAGGTTTTTTTAACTAAAGATATATTTAAGAAAAAAATCAAATTAAAAAAATTATTACTAAATAAAGGAAGGTTGAGTTTTTTGAAATGAAAAAGTCCCCACTTGAGGTTTTGTTTTATTATATAAAAGATACAGGTCCTATGAAAGTCTAAAAAGCATGTGAAATATGGAATCTTAAAATGGTTTTATGGATTGGTGTAAATAAGGGTACATAGTCGAAATTTTATGTGAACATATAAGTAATATTATGGCTAATAAACGATTTGAGAACTTATAAAAGCTACGGTACATGATCTATACATACTACATGTCATGTGAAATAGAATTTTATTAACAAAATGACATTTAATTACCATATCAACCCTATGCTTTGAATCATAATCTAATTAACCCTAATCTTTAATATATATCATTTTGAGCATTTAAACATACTTAAATGTTAATTATAATCAATTATGGCTAAGTCGGGAAACTTACTAAATCGGGAATTTACTAATTATGGGAACTTAATTAGTGGGAGAGCTGCTATAAAAGGAAAGTTACTAAAAATAGAAAGCCGACTAAAATGAGTAATCTGATTCGAAATAAATTATTAATAAGACGATCATGAATTCGTGTAGATTCGTTGAAGAAGGAGTTGCTCCCAATCCTTATGTTTTCTGTTATGTTTGCACTTGCGGTCTAAGGTACAGATATTCCGTACTCTTTCAGTAAGAATGCACACTTCCTCTTTCTTGACCTTGTCTTTGAGTTGTTATCGTATTATGATTTCCGTTTGATCTTGATTATGACCCCTCGTACTTGGCTCTATGATTGATGTGTTTCACCGGTATTTGCGAACCTATTATCATTCGTTTGAACTCTTATAATCCGTTCGATAACCTTTGTGACCTTAACCTTTGAACCTTTGTGAGACTTGGATGCTCTTTGGGATAATATAACAGGAGGTGAAATTTCTTTTCTTAATTATGATATGGAAACATTTAAAGGAGAAATGATTTTATAACGACACTTTTAATATGATTTAAGATCACTTATCTATGGGATTTTATAAATTCATAAAGACTACTTTTAAAGAACATTTTATGAAAACCGTTATTAAAGACCATTTTTATAAATGTCACCTTTTGGGAAGATCTTTCTAAACGAACTTTATTATAAACCTTCTAAATGGGATTGTACTATGAACCTTTTAAACAAGTGATGGGAACCTACTAAATTGACCCTTATTTTAAACTCTCATTATGACCCTTTTGATTTGAACTATGGGACTTTGGGAATTGGAATAATGAACCCTGTGAACGGGAACCTTGACTTTGGCCTTGCCACCTTGACCCGTTGATACTACATCCTTGGCTGACCCCTTGATATTGAACTCCTGATATTGATCCTTTGATATTGACCCTTGACATTGCCGTTTGACCTTGACACTTAATATTGAAACTTGACTTGAACCTTTAATCTTGACTTGACACTTGTACTTGGGATTGGACCGGGACTACTTGACCCTTCAGTATTTTACCCAGGAGCTACTTGTTGTGGAGTAGCCACAACCATAGTATTGATGCACCAATGCTATGTACTTTAGCGTGGTTGGAGAGATGTACCACGCCGTCCCTGATTCTTGTTATCGACTGCTGCTATGATTATTATGATTATTATTGTTATTGGCCAGCAGGGGCGTATGGATGCATCCTAGATTTTTCTTGTCTTGATACTTGCTTGGGCTACGGCCATCTTGATTATGATTTGGACTACAGTTATTATTACTTGGTGACTGGGCTTGTGTGCAATGCGACCCCTCACTTCTTGGGAGCTAGCTACTCCATCTTGGGTGACTTGACTTGATTCTTGTTTGTGCCTGGGGAATAAATACTGAAGCCTTGAAACTTGGTAACCTTGACATTGAAGACATGGTAATTCATGATTATATACTTGACGACCTTGATACTGGGCCTTGGTATTTAACCTTGATATTTAACCTTGATACTTGACCTTGATATTTAACCTTGATACTTGACCTTGATATTTAACCTTGATACTTGACCTTGATATTTAACCTTGATACTTGACCTTGATGCTTGACCTGGATGACCCTTTTATACTTGACCTTGGAAATCTCTTGATACTAAACCTTAATTCTCGACTTGGATGACCCTTTTACTTGATCTTAGAAATCTCTTGATAAACCTCGTGATCCCATACACAAATTCATCTTGTATTCTCTTCTCTTGTTACTTTACATTACTTGTTATCTTCACATCTGTTCACTGAGCTTTGTAAGCTCAGCCGCATTTCTTTTCTCATGCGGCAGGTTTAGTAGGAAGATGAGTTATTGGAGGAAGGCTTTGTTTTGGGCTTAGAAGACTCCACCCTATTAGACACTTGTTGGACTTAGAGATGCTTAGAAGTAGTCTTGTTTTGGGCTTATGTTTGTTGATGCCCTTTTGTATCTTGTATCTTGTCTTGTTTCCTTGTAATCCTTGTAAGTTTTGTCCTTGTATTGTATCTCCATTTCACTTGTGTTCTGACTTAACCCCATAATGTAATACTTTAGCCCTTTTCGGGTTGGGGTGTTACAAAATGGTATCAGAGCCAGGTTTGGATCGGCGGATGCGACATCCGTAGAGCTTAGGCTATGACCTGTGAGTTTTGGACCATTAAGCTTCCACTGTAGGAACATAGGAAACCGCTTTGAGAACTTGCTTTAGGAATCCCCTATATGAACTTAAGTTTTGACTGGTAAGGAATGGGTAGACTTTAAGAGATTTCTTATGTATCTTTGCTTCTGCATTACTCTGATTCGTGCCTTACGTTTAGCTATGCCTTTTTGGAATCATCCTTTGGAAGTTAGAAATCCTTGCACTACCAATATTTTTGAAGGCATTGAAGATTGCAAGGAAATGCATAACGCTATATTGATTTTATCTTCGATCTCTGACCCGTTTGTTGATCCTTTTGGCATCTCTTTGGGCATTCTGAGAATCTACATGGCGATGACGTGTTTGATGCACTCTATGTTCGTATCTTGCTTTTGGTAAATCCTTTGTAAGCTTTCTGACATTATTTGATTTTGTTTTATTCATCTTTTACATCTCTGAAAAGTCGGATGGTGTTTAACCCGAAGTATAAGGGTATTTCCCTTTCACTTTGAATGATAAGGGTTGCTAGGTTAATCTGCCTTTCTTTGGAAAGTCAACTTCGATTTGATTCTGATATATGGTTGATTTCTTAAGCATTCGAGATGCTGAAGACTATTTTGCTATGTCTCACTTTTGGTGTTTTGAATTACTTTGAAAGTCCTCTACCATGACTTCCGATCATTAAACTTTTGCTATCATTATTGCTCTAGAGACTCGTACGTTACTTTCGCGGTTATGAAGTTCTCTTGCACCTATTGGGTCCACCAAGAGATGAACATTCTCGTGTGAATTATGTTTTGGCACCCTGAAATTTCGGATATGATTCTTGTTGAACCACCGAGTTTTCCCACTGGAGGATGGAGCTATATAGAACCTGAAGATGACAGACAACGGTAACTACCCTGGATAGTTGATGACATTCCTCGCAAGACGGAAGAGTGGACGAGCAGAACGCAGGAACCTGGTCAAGACGGCGAACCTGGAGCTGATGAAGAACATACAGTCTCACTTCCCTATTCATCGTGGTTGTACTAAGATGAATTATGAGTGGAAGTAGACTGGATGATGAGGAGATTGAAGACCGTACCAGAGATTCACATTGCTCAGTCACATTCTAAGAAGAAACTGCAGAAGGTTTGAGGAACCAAACTTAAGTTAATGATTCCGTTTCACTCTTAAACTGAAAGATGGATGAAGACTGACAACTCGGACATAAGAAGATTCTAAAGAGACAAATTCTTGAAACGAACCTTGTGATGGAGGAATTGATGCCTTAAGGACATGTTTCTTTCTGATGATGATTGTTTGATTTCGTTACGTCTTTTCGAGCTTCGTTTGTTTTGTCGACATCGTCTTGTTACTGATCTTTGAATAGGACTAACCCAGGAGTTAGTTGGACTGCTAGGTGGATTTGTAGATTGTTTCACTGATTGAGATAGAGTATGATCATCATGAGGGCATATTTATATGATGCTAGTATTATGACGTCTGGCCAACGTGATAATACTTACATCATATAACGTGCACTTGTTGTGTTCATAAGATGTCTTGAGAAGTGCCTTAGTGGAGAATTAAATTTCTGTTTTCGTTGCGACGATCTGCGAATAGTGAGACTTTAGGATTCTTTCGATTGGTACGCTTGATTTACCTTATCGCCGTACGTCTTGGTACGTTTGGATACGCACCACACGATTGTTTGACTTCTGTGTTTTGGTAAATCCTAAGTTCCGTTGTAGAGCTACCCGCCATTTGATGTTATCGATCAACTTATTTTCTGTCTATATGGATTTGATTCGTTACTATGAAGAACTACACCTATGCCTTGCTATGTATACGCTCCTCACGTTCGATGAATTCATTTCATGATGACCTGTTATGTGTTAAAATATGAAGTATTGGATTCTAAGAGTCAAGATCTGTCTGTTTACGAAAATACCTTGGAAGGTTGTTTTGATGACGAAACTGTTTGAAAAGCTGAAGAGTTAAACTTTTATATGTCACCTTCATGATGCTATAATTCGATACGTTCTCATCTGATCAGTTCATTTCCTTGTCCACAGACAAAATACCCACCAAATCCTACATCTTTCTTTGAATATCTTTTAAGGGGATAAGATATCATCTGTTACATTCGGTATGTGATTCTTCTGATTTGGATTCTGTACGATGTGCCTTCTTTGAAGAAACTGAAACTATCTTTGGATGAATAAGAGCAAGTCATGGGAAACAGGATCATTCTGTTTGTTTAAATTTCTTTAAAGTCTGAAATTGTGCGAGTTAAGTTACTCCTTTTTCTGTTTGTAGTTTGGGGTACCTTCGTTTTGTTTTGCTAACTTCTTATTTTTCAATTTTCGCGGACGAAAATTCTTTTGAGGGGGGAATAGTTGTAAAACCCACATTTTCACTCCACATTTAAATTACTAAAATACCCTCCAATTTCAAATTTTGAAGAAAGGTGTACAGTTACCAAACAAGCCCTAAATCAAAAACGATTATTATGCGATCACAAATATGAACATGTAACTTCAAGTAAATGATAATTGAGCTACTACAACATCATATGAACTCAAGAATATGAAATTTGGATTAAAACATAAACATTGCACGTTACCTGACCTAACGGGTCCAAAAACCTTAAAACTTGTACACAACTCTTAAAATAAATACATGTTACTATCCTAAGTATATTTATAATCGACACATACACAACTGTTATATGTATGTCACCCATTTTTCTTGGATTAAAATTAAATATTACATATGTCAATCCCCGAAAATCAAGCCCAGAATCATTATGTTTCCGTTTTACTCACACGTTTTTCTCTTAANGGTATTATATAATAGTACATTACCACAAAGATGAATGATTATGGATCTTGCAATACTTTGTAGGAGTCATGGTATTCACTCGCACAATACAACAATTAATATGTAGGGTAGCAATTTCGATTTTGTATTTCATTTACACCACTGTCACCAAAAATGAATTATCATGGACAAAAACGTAAGAAAAACGGATGAAAATGTAAGAAACTGGGCGAAAACGTATAAAAACAGACGAAAACGTATGAAAACTGGAAAAACGTAAAAAAAACGGACAGAAATGTAAGAAAAACGGATGAAAATGTAAAAAACTGGGCGAAAACGTATGAAAACGGAAAAAACGTAAGAAAACAGACAAACACGTAAGAAAAACGGATGAAAACGTAAAAAAATGGGCGAAAACATATAAAACCAGACTACAACGTATAAAAACGGACAAAAACGTATGAAAGGACTAATGGTGCAAATGTTTGTTGCAAACGGTCGTTAAAGGACTAACTGTGCAAATGGAGTAACGGAAAAACTAACGACAGATAGTCTGAGGGACCATTCATATTATTCTTTTGCAGCGACAGGGACCATACATGCAACTTTTAAGTTTGAGGGACGGTAGGTGAAATTTTCGTCAAACCAAAGAGACCATTCATGTAATTTACTCTAAAATCAAAATTTCCAAACACGAAACGACTCATGTATCGGAAAATGAATATGCTTTCTTGACTTTTTTTTTAGTATTTGTTGTCCCAAAGAAGACCAAATTTTACCATTGACAAAGAGATTCGTTTTGAGTTTATTCATTACTATTATTCTTGTTTACTCCCTCCGTCCCATATTTATAGTCCACATTTTCTTTTTGGGTTGTTCCAAAATAATTGTTCACTTTCCTTATTAAGTAAAAACTAGAGAATCTAGTGGAGGAATATTCCATTTTAGTGGTTGAAAATTAAAGTGCCCCAAATTTTGTTAAACTTTGTGATTTCTCTCTCATTACAATAATTTTGGGACGGATGAAGTATATTTTTGAATATTCATCTTTAAATAACAAAATGACCCTACTTATCTAAAAAATTTTATCCAAATAAAATATTTACTTGTACTAACAATAATACACGTATGTACTTTAAAAAATGATTTAAGGCGTGGACCTTCATGTAAAGTCGCTATGGAGCACATCCAAGCTTGTTCCATAAATCATACACAAAGTTTCATTCAAACTGATCGAGATTGATTGCCATCCATGGGACTAGGATACCCTCTTGGACTCTTGATTGCCTGCATTTCTAGAGATGAAGCAAGAGACAGAATGATCACTTTAGTCAATGTTAAATTCAATATATTACCAGGAACGGAACCAGGACACAATTTGACCAGGTGCATTTATGAAAATATATACAAAAAGAGGAACACAACTTTTTGCGCGGAAACGACTTGACTTTAACAGACTTTCTGTCATTCTTTCGCAAACTGATAAAAATCTATTACAAATCAACTCTTGAGACTATTTTTAAATGAAAGTAGACTCAATTACCTTCGAAACGACGGGTGGCGCGACCCGTGGCGACTTACGGTTTAAAAGATATGATTTTCGAAAATTGACAAAAAATCTGCCAAGACAACCTGTGTACCATACGCCCTTATGCCCACGGCTCAGAAGGGCTTATGGTCTGGTACTCAGAATAGATGAAAAATGCATTTTTAGGCAGAAGGCCTTATGCCCAGCCATAAGGGCGTATGACCTGAACTCAGAAACTGTCAATATGCAATTTAAGGCAGAAGGCCTTATGCCCAGCCCATGAGGGCGTATGATGAGGGCGTATGACATGTACCTCAGAATCACATAAAACATCTTTTAAATGCAGAAGGCCATATGCCCATAAGCGGAAGGCCTTATGCTCCCATTTCCATATTTTACCAAAAACACAACTTTTGACATCTTACTCTAATTTCCAGAAAACCGACTTCCAAGACTCGAAACTTAACGAAACTTTCCAGAAATCTTTATCATAACATAATACATTGTTTCCATAACCGTTCAACCCGATTACAACCCAAAATGGGTAGAAACACACCTTAATCCAAACACCCCTTTACATATACATCAAACATATTAACCATTACCATAACACCCATTTGCATCCAAATCTCTATAATAACCATTTCATACACTTTGACACATGATGACACATTTACCAAAAACTATTAAATGACTCACGGGGGTACAATATCAACATAGAGCTCGGTATCTACCTAAGCTCCTACTTTCTTACCCGAATCCTTCTACATTCGCATAACTAAGCTCCTACAGCAAAGACATATGAGGGACGTGTTTTAGAAGTTTTCAGAGAATACGCAAGGCTAGAGAGATCAATAACAGCGGTAAAAATGAGATGGAATGGACTACTTATAGGTGAAAATATGAGCGTAAAATGACGCGTCGTACAGATGGCTGACGTGTCACCATTCAGGACCACACGATGCAAAGACGCGCATACGTGTCATCATCTGAGCAACCCGGTAAAAACGGCGGCGCTCCTTAATTACGTTTGGCATTTTGTACACGCACTTAACACGACAAAATCAAGGCATACCCTCGGAAAACAATAACAAACAACTTTTTAGTATCACACTATTTGCAGTTTGGCACGACCAATACTATGATACTGGGGGAGACATGTTGGCATATGTATCCTCCGGATCCGTGCCGGACGGAATGAGCTCCGGATTTGTGACATACGGAACAGACCAATATCTGGACGGAGCAGACCAATATCCGGAAGGAACGAACCAATATCCGCTAGACCTCAATACCCGAATGACCCAGACCCTCCGGATGACCCGATCATCCGGATATGCGATAACTACGCAAACCAAAGTACAAACAAGTACACGTTAGTGGAGCATAAACTAGCGAACATAAAGGGATTAAGTACAAACCAGCCTGATACTACATGTGAGCAGCCTATAAATAGAGGAGAAATCCTCACTTAAGGTTAACTAATTCTCTCTCTCGCTCTCTGAATTTTATTTATACTCTCTCTCTAAAAATACTTACTCTCATGCCGGAGATTGGTCCTGGGATACATTCCCGGGGCGAGACTAACGGACGTTTCTGTCTTATAGGTAACCGAAGGGACAGATCCGAAGGACCAATCGTAGTCTGGAGGATTCACCTTGCTTGTTTAAGGTAGACGCAAGATTTTACTTCAACAGTTCCTAGAGGCTAACTCGGTCCTTCACGCAAGAATGGCCAACAATTTCAGTTTTTTAGTTTCCTTTTAAGAACCAAGATTTTGAATAGTTTACAAAGTATTTTTGTTAGCCAACCCAACAGTCTAATAAACAAAAATCATCGAGTGAAAAAGGCAAAAGAAGCTAAACCATCTCATACACTCAGTTGAGTCCTATTCACCTAAGCCAAATAATTGAAGTTTGGGAAACAAGAACTTGATCAGTCATATAAATATAACTTATTGAGTTTATTCATAAATATTCTCCTAGATGCTAAATGAACGCTTATTTTAAGCAATAAGCAACAACAAAGGAAGTACACTCATACAACGTCATAAAAATGAGGGCTATGGGTCTTGTTGGACTATGCAGGAGCCACGGTATATTAATTCATACGGTACAATAGTTTTATGTTTAACTATGATGAAAGAAGTGATAAATCATGTATGGAGAGTGGTTCATTTGATAAGTGGAGTGTATGATCTAATATGAAGGTATACGCATGGATGGACCTTAGTGGAGATCGGGGAGGGCCACGGCCCTCCCAAAATGTTGAGGTTCTACTTATATTTTTTTTAAAAAGAAATACAACTTTGGCGCTCCCACATTAACTAATACGGAGTATAACACTCGGCCCTCCCAATAAATTCACCCAAGTTCCGTCTATGGGTATACGCTTCAATTCTCTCATTAACCAATCTCCAAGCTTTTTTTGTTAAATAAATCATCTTTTTTATCTTCTCATTTTCATTAAGTATCATTTGAGTTGATTTTATCAAATATACAAGTTGGTGCGTAATTGTGTGTTGTGGTGTTTTCCGTTCTCTATTATTTGGTTATTAGTTGTGTGATTCATTGTCGTGAGTATACGATCCCACCATAAATTCGTCGCACAATACAACAATTATATGTGTTCGCCATCTCTATTCAAAATATCATTTACTCGATGATGACGTATAGTCTACACCGGGTCATGAACCCGTTCGGTAAACAATACCGGTGCGATAGCCCACAATGCGTGGGCCATAAAGCGCGTAAATACGTAGCTTCGGCCCACGAGGCCCAAAAGCCCATACGTATTTGTATGGAACGTGATAGAAGATATCTTTCTAAAATTTAGGAGGATATTACCAAATATCCGATAGGCGGACACGCCTTGGAGTAAGGCCAAGTACCTTATCGGTTACCTTTACCTATAAGATGCACGAGGGGACCTAACCCTCACAAAGTACGATTATAACACGAACCCTAAACTATATACAACCCTAAACTACGATTACTCTACTCTCACGCGCGAGGATATCGGGGGAAACAATCTCGATAACCTAACGTGTTTGTTTATTCTATGCGCAGTTTCAACCATATCAAGCAATTGATACAGAGGAGGAACCAAACATAGGAACCCAATCTTTGTATCAACAAGGGCGCATCACGTGGACCCAATCACTAAGACTAGTGACGAAGGCACAAAAATCAGCGAACCCGCAACCAGATAAGTCGCGAATAGCTCCAAGAGAAGCTACTCTGACGTTCCCCCTGAGCCGAACACAGGGAAACTCAGTGGCCAACCCAACCTGAGGTGGAGAGCCACCACAATACCCGCACCAAAGGAGCACCTGCTGCGGTGCATCACAGCGCCCAAACAGCATGATGCTACCGACACCACCCGTTCCACACTCCACCAAGCACCAGTCCGTGATGCGATGACCGCAATACTCAACGCGCCTGATAGGAAGTCCTTCGCCACCTTTGGAGGAACCCCTGCACTGGAGATATTCACCCTCGCACGGATGACAGGTGAGAACCTTGTAGCGTCAGAACTTTGACACTCTGAGCGTACTCTTACAAGCAGGAGGGGAGAAGGAGGCTCGAAGTCACTAGACTTCGACGGACGACGCTTCCATCGCGCCATGAAGCAGCACAACTACAAACAAAAGGCGCACCAGCGCTAAACGCCAGGCTGGGTACGCCCCTAGACCCGCAGTCTCGGATGACCGAGGACGAACGAAGGCGCACTAACATTCAATCTCGATTGGTGCGCGCAAAGGTGCGTGAAGATTGGAACCGAAAA
>LBNU01024023.1:21610-51421 GCA_014162995.1 Artemisia annua
TATATATATATATATATATAATGTTTTAGATCTCGTTTAGATACATATGTTTCAACATATTGATTTTTCAACGATGACTTCAAGGTGATACCATGGTTGTTTAATGGTGTAACTGGTATGTAATTAAAAATGTTTCAATATATTGATTTTTCAACATAATTGTATCTTTTTTTGTTTTTGTATTTAGTTTTTTCAATAAAAATTGTTTTAGATAAAAAAAATCAATATAAAAAAATACGATGATTTTTTTGGGGTCTCTTTTAGATATCGTAGATACATATATAATTGTAGAAACATATTTAATTAAATTATCATGATATTTGTATCTTTTTTTGTTTTTGTATTTAGTTTTTAGTGATTGTTTCACATGTTTGTTGTGGATCATGTGTTTATGATTTTCATTGGAAGATTTACGAGCTTGGAAGTGTTCAGATTGGGTCAAGCTGGGTAGGTTGTGTTTGGTCATGGTTCGGTTATGTTTAGTTCAGTGTATCAGGATGCATCCGTTTTTTTGGGGATGATGTACCATGATGCATTAGTTATTTTTTTAGATAATGTACCACCATGTACTATGTATTAGTTGGGTTGTATCAGTTATTATTATTATTATTATTATTATTATTATTATTATTATTATTATTATTATTATTATTATTATTATTATTATTATTATTATTATTATTATTATTATTATTTTATCTTTTTTATGTTTGGGAAGGCATGTATCATTTTTTATGTTTTGGAAGAAATGTATCAAACTATAGAACATTTGTTATTGGTTGGATTCATTTTTAATAAATGTATCTTGTATTTATGACCCATGTATTAATGTATCATTTTTAATATAATATTAGTGGTGGTATGTATTACCCATGTATCAATGTATTATCTTTTTGAACTATAGTAAGTAATTAAAACAAAAAAAACCATGGTTACTATTTTGATCAAAAGGTATTAATAATTTATCCTTTAATTAATGATGAAAAGAAAATGTACCAAAATACCCTTCAAACTCTATTTAATTACTATAATGACACTCATTTAATACTAATCTCATCTAACACTAATTAATAGATCTAACGGTTCAGATTAGGTCTTACTTTTAGAATTTTAAGATTGATCTCAAACTAACCCTCCCCTATATATATATATATATATATATATATATATATATATATATATATATATATATATATATATATATATATATATATATATATATATATATATATACGCACGAGGATTTATCTTCACGTTCCCTACGTGAATTCAGGACTTTTTCACGAGTTTTGACGAAGGTCGTCAATAAGGATGCGACTTTACTAAAGTCGTCTTATTCTAGGGTCTATGATTTCGATAGATCAACAAGGCTTGAACGATATCGATAAGTCAACAGAGCTTGAACATTCCAAGATCGGTATTTCTCCCAGAGGGATAACAATTGCCTCATTGGCAAGTCTCTTCTTCAGATTAGACACTCCGCATGTCGGGAATACTGTTGAGTTCTAACGGTAAATCGAATCGGCGAGCTACCGGTCCGACTCTAGCAAGAATTTGAAAGGATCAATAGAGCGAGGATTAAGCTTTTCACTTTTACTAAACGCTTCACACATTCTCATGGTGAATCTTTAAGCTTAATCTAGACTCCATCGGGGAATTCAAGATGTTTACATCATCAGGGTTTCTAATGATTCGCGAGCAGGGTTTCTAGCGATTCGCGAGCAGCTTGCATCTCCATTTCGCCTTTGTACGATCTCCTGGATAGTTTCATGGACAGGTCAGGGTCTGCGAGTCGGGTATCTCCATTTCTACCCAACGAATCGGCGATTGGCACCTACGACCATAGAGGGTCTCTTATAGTGCCATCAAGGTACTGAAGGGTAGGTATTGTTATAGAAGAATTTGGCCAATGGGAGTAGTCTATCCCAACCATTGCCAAACTCGATTGTCACGCGACATGTCTACTCATACTTGAATGATTTTTCCCCTCCAGCCATCGATCTGGAGATGATACACAGTACCATATCCTGATCCGTCCTCATGGCTCTTAGGAGCGATTGACAAGAATATGGATGTAAGATGACAAAGGGTGAGTTTGAGATGACTGTCACGATCTGACATCGGGTGTGAAATGTATGACACGATTGAAAAGATTGAAATGACACTACAAGACGCACAACGGTCTCATTCGCGT
The DNA here is from genome assembly GCA_014162995.1 of Artemisia annua. NCBI lineage: Eukaryota > Viridiplantae > Streptophyta > Magnoliopsida > Asterales > Asteraceae > Artemisia > Artemisia annua. The sequence goes on from LBNU01024023.1 coordinate 23,805, forward strand.
ATGGACGAGCAAAGTCGCCCATACTTTCCGTTTCGCTGATTAGCGGGAGGTGAACAGGTTGGGTGCGACTATCAAAGTTGGTGTGGAATTATCAACGATTACTCAGATAGCGGCGCGGAATCTACTTCAAAGGTTTCACTCACGACATAACTTACTAACGGAAAAGGATAGCAAGGGTAACGGTTATTTCTCAAAAGTCGAGAGAAAGTTTAGGTGGTTGTCCTATGAAACGCGGTTCAGGATACTCATCAAGATCTTAAGATTTCCGTCGAGCACGGAATCTCTACTGAATAGAAGTTTAGCGAGTTCAGAGTACGATTCTGTAAGAGGACGTCGATTGCTACTAGCAATCCGTCGGATGACTCAGTACGATACTTAGGTTAGAGGCGGGAAGTACAACCTCGATTGAACATCGTCGTTAAAACATCATTGCTTAAACAACATCGATCGGGAAAACTAACGTCATCGATTGGGAAAATGAATAACGTTGATTGAGTACAGGACTCAGGGTAGAGGCGGCTGTGACATGGCTATAAACGAAGTAGGATTAAATGACGAATCCAATTCTGGAACGAGGTCCAAAATCTTAGGAAATTAGCTAAATCTAAATCCAAAATATCCTAAACCAGTTCCAATAATAGTCTAAACCAATCTAATGATAGCCTAGATCAAATCCAATGATAGTCTAGCTCAATTCCAACAATACCAAATCCGATAATAGTCTAACCCAATCAAATCATAGCCTAAACCAATTCTAAGCATAGCTTAGACCAATTCCAACGATAGTTTAATCCAAATCCAATGATAGTCTAAACCAATTCCAATCATAACTTAAACCAATTCCAAAAATAACCGAAACTAAGTCCAAATATTCCAATGAGGTCGATGTGGCTTATGACGATAAGCAACTCGGATGTAAGTAGCGCCAATCGGGTCTAGCCCGATCCTAGGCGAACTACAGTCGATGACAACAAGCGCGAACTCCACATAAACGAGGGCGTTTAGCGGCTCCAAAAGCATTATGATTCATGCGGTGTTGTGATGCCAGTGTGTTGTGTGTAAGTGCAGGCTTTGGTGATGTTTAGTTCCTGTGAACTGACGCAAAACCCATCATTCCTAAAATCATACTCTAACCCGAACATAATTCTGTTATAACTACTCCGAGTATTGCAAAATTCACCTCTGAGCCAGACATAGTTGATCAGGCCATGTCCCACTGTCCCTGGTTGAATATAGGTGATCAGTCTATACTCACCCGAGGTTCAATGAATTTTGAAATACCCAGCCTAGTTATGCTAGTAATATGTCCTTTATATCCCAAAATCATTCCCAAGACTACGACAAGTGAACAGAATCGCAATTCAGAAATGAGATTACGCAAGGGATTGCGTAACTCCGCGACAGGTACGGTGTGTGTATACGTATGTAGAAATACTTAAAGTGAGTAGTGACCATTGGTGGATTTAAATCATCCACAAGATAGACACGTATATCGGAAAATAGATCATTAGACACTAAACAAATATACCATAAACAGAATTACCAGAGAAGCGGCGGCTTGGCAGGAAGGCACGTGGCGGTCATAGAATTTAGTTTTCATAAAGGTGGTTATAGTTTGGGTTTTAAAATTTCTTAATTCTCTATAACCTTGGCTCTGATACCAATCTGTAACAACCCCAAAATCGGGTCCAGCGGAAGCATACATGCATTGGGGTGCTACTATATTGGTATCACAACATAAGGTACAAAGAATGGTTTTTATTGATTAATAAAGATGTTGAATTTACATTATTAGAAGATAGTGCGGAAATAAGCCCATAAGATAATTAAAGTTGTCCCAATTGGTTATCAGAGTCTTCTATGACGGTCCCCTTGCCAAGCGCCTCCAGAAATAAGCTAAGGCGATAAACCTTAGAATACATGCTAAAACGGGTCAGCTTACGCTGGTGAGTTCATAGAGTTTTGACACAAAACAATACGCAACGTCAAGAAATCCAAAACATAACGGTAACTCTATACCAACTCATATCATAACAAATCAGAAAGAAGTCCTATAGGTGCACACTATAGCTAATACCGCACCAGCAGTCATTCTATCATACACCTACAAGATCCAGAAAGTACCGCACAGCAGTCACATACTCAATCCACAAACCATATCATAAATACAAGACATAACGAAACCCAATAACATCACAACACCAAAGGAAAACCAAATTATAAGAAGAGGTAATGGAAAGTATAGCGAAGAGCATGCATTCTCCCCCAAAGAATAGAAAACGATAAAACAGGGGCTACGAACTCACCTGGGCCATAGCAAATGCAATAACACACGACGGACACAACTGACATCTAGCAGATCACAACAGCATCAAGAAGGCGGCACATCGGTAAGGAAACGGCTAAGTCTTCTACACGCAAGGCTTATCTTAATACCAAATCCTCAGCAATAAACTAAACCTCCATAAGCTAACTACTCCCAAATAATACCCAATATTATATCTCCAAATCTTCCATTATCCATTTTTTAGTGTTTGTTTTTGGTATCATTGTGTGTGTAGTGGGGACACGACATAGACTCAGGTAAACTCACGCCAAAGAATAAACAAACGAAATCGACGAGAAATGAGACAAGACTCAAGAGTACTCACGCCAAGAGGAGAACAACCGACGACATCGACAAGAAACTAGACAAAACTTAATAGAGACGATCGGGTCAAACTACATAATCCATCCAAAGCAATCACACTTAAGTGGCTACTAAGTCAACCTTATGGTCAAAGTTAACATCGAGTAACCAAAAGTCTAACAAGGGAAAATGTACAAATTATTGGTTATTTATCATATTTGCTAATATGATAAGTTCAACAATTCCCACAATACACTTGTTAATCTAAAGTTAACTCATATCTCGTAAGGGATGGTAAGTCGTAGGATGGGTCACCTATTCATATTCTCCCCCGACACGTTTGTTAAACCCTAATTGGATTTAGTAACCCAATTAGTCCGTTAACCGTTTCGGATGGTTATATTAATGTTAACCAATCCATAACTCGACATATACTAACACGAACCTCAATACTCCTAAAGGGTAAGTCTCGATAAATGTGTCCTCGAAACGTTTAATAACCCGTCCATATTAATATTTAATACCGCTTACTTTATTATTTACCTTAAGTATTAAATAACGTCTTTATCATTATTTAATATTTTCTTTTTAATTTAGAAATGCTAATTAACGAATTAACGTTACTTAATATTTCTTATTAGCTAGAAAATATTATAAAACACCTTTATCGTCATTTTAATACTTATCGTTAACATTTTAAATATTAAGTAACAACTTTACTTGTTAGTTCATATTTAACTTATATATACATGTGTGTCAATTAAAAATTCAATTATAATTATCTTTTTCGAGTGATCTCACGTTTCGAGTTCACATTATCCTCGGGTCAATAAGTCAACCATAAAGTCTAATAATAACACTAAGTCCATTTTAGCTCGCCGGGGTCATACGAGACTAGAGAGTCTCGGTAACACCCGACACGGCTCACATCACACAAACATATCATAATCACAAAACCAATATCCTCAATCACAACTTCAACCCACGACGGCCGTCTACGGCACGTCACTAGTCCTACTCCCCGTCAATCTATTCCACAATAATAACAACAATCATTATCACTACCACATACGGCAACCCAACACCACCTCAACACAACAACAATAATAAGGAAATAACTACGACCCACAACCTTGACAACTACACAACTCACGACAACAACATTCCGCGACTGAAACCTGACAACACAATCGAACCCAACCAAATCCACAATCCAAACCAACAACCAAGACTCGACACACCTGCTTGACTCTATACCCTAGGCTGGGAGCTCAAGCTCGCGGTGCCCATGACCTCTGTGACCCCACACAATAGAAAACATGACCACCAGGATCAATCCCAATCAAAACCAACTCAAATCCTTTTCCCTACTCCTCGGGTGCCTAACACTAGACCAAACTCACAACCAACTTCACACCGAGACTAACTTTGACACAACCCAATACCAAAACAACACAAACACACAAGAAAATGATACCAAACAACACTATATTTCTCGTTTTATTTATCCCTATTGGCTATTGGGTCAAAACCCTTTTAGACCCGTTAGTATTAACTACCATTGTAGCATAAATAACCATGGCAAGGTGGGTTTTCACTACCTTGACTTTCGGATATCAAGAACTCAAAAAGGAAGTGATGGTAGTGGTAATTCGAGAACAGAACTCGGATAAAAATGGTGTTATAGCGAGTTATACAGCGCGTATAGTAGCTCAAATAACGAGGATGAAAAGGTTGTGATTATGGTGGTGGCGATGTGCACTCACGTGCGGTGGTGGTGGAGCTATGGCCAGAATATTGGCCGGAAATAATGAGAGGTGAGAGAGAGATGGGTATCGGCTGGGGAAGAAGAGAGATGGTATCCAAACCCTAGAAGTGAATATGTGATGTATTTATAGTGTGAGGGTGGGACTAAGGGCAAACTCTAGTGTGCCCTCAGGGACCATTTATGTCATCTTTCTTATATTTTTAACGAACGAGAACCGGACCAATAAAACGCACGATAATTATTTCCCGAGTATCCGAAATTATTACCATTAATCTTAGGATTGTATTTCCATTAAGTTTGATCATAAATACGGATATATTTATTTCTCGTTGCCCGATTAACTTGTTATTCGCGTTTTATACATTTTATAGCCAATTCTCACGTGAATTATTCTAGGCCATGGTAATAACTTACGAACCGTAGATAGAAGTTCATAACAATAAAGATATCGAATCCGAAATTTTCGGGTTGCCACATATATACATTTTTACAACAAAGAAACAATCTTCTTTGATTTATTCCTTTCTTCTGCTTTGTTGTAGAATCATTTGTAACAAGAAACTATCTTTGTATTTGATAACAGTCAAAATGTTTGTGGTGAATGCTGATGATATTTTAAAATTGTAGATTTAAAAATGATTGTGGTTTTGTAGAAGGTGTACTGGATTTAATTATAGGTGAAGAAGATGATGTTGTCAAAAAAGCTAGGGATCTGATTTGATGATTTTATAATTGTATCAGAAACGTATTTTGTAATAATTAAGTATTTGTAGTCTTTAACTCTATATAATGGAAGTATGTTTATCAGAAACATAACAGGTTTATTAGAAACACAATATGCGTATTAGAAACATAACATGTTTATCAGAAACATAAGTTTTATTTTATCATAAATTTAATAATTTTATAGCAATAGAAACATAACATGTTTATTAGAAAGTTTACTTTTAATGCATCAGAAATACGGAGTAAAATATATCAGTGAAGATAACTATAATTTTTAAAAGATTCTATAACATGCAATCGGAAAGTTTGTTTTAGTCAGCATTTTAAGAATATCATATTTCATGCATGAGAAACATCTAAATATTAAGAAATTCCCAAACAATAAAGCTATATGACATTGTTATGGTTATTTTAATAAAGGATATCTATTTATATTGTTACATATGACGTTTGTTTTATGTTAATGACTTACTCCATATCGTTATTATATTTATCACAAATGTTGCAGGAATCTAATAATGATACTGTTTGTTTCAGTCTACCCATTTTCTAGACGGCTAGCTACTATTTGATTTGATATGGTTGTCAGTAGTAATGAGATGACAGTCATCATACTGGAGTGTTGGTTTATACTTATCACATTTGTGGTTTTTCATGCGTATAATTTATGACATATTATACATATGTGTATGTAATTTCACGCTTAAATCTATTGAAATAATGTTTTATTATTTTTTAAAAATTGCTCCATAAACTAATAAACATGACTATATGGGGTCTCATACGACCTTGTTCCAAACACCACTAATTCTAACATAACTAGTTATAACATAAACTCTTAACATGATTTTATACTAATCATCAAACCATAATTCTATCACATGGTTTTGACATAATTATCTCATAACATGATTCTAGCATTGTATTTCTATCATTAATTCAAAGCTAGGGTTCATAAAACCCCAAATCAACATAAACCCTAATTTAGTCACTAACATGAATTAGGGCATAGTTTCATACTAACCTTTGATGGGATATGATTCTAACACTTGAATACGTATGAGGACATACCAAAATCAAAAAGTTACATCTTGAATCCTTTTCGTGCTTATCCTACCAAATAAGAGGGGGATAAGCTTATTTCACCAAAGATCCTTAGTTAAGCCACGTCCCAATCACACGTGTGACTATGGACTTAATCTTTGAATTTAAGGGTGATTATGCAATAAGGTAGTTTAGTAATTCTAGCCAAAAATGCACTTTGCAATGTTAGTTTCTGTCCTTAAGTCTTTTGCATCGTCAGTCCTTTTTCTGTTAACTATTTGCACTCTAAGTCCTTATTTCTGTTAAAATCTAATAGAAAGACTTTTCTAGTATTCTAAAAGCAATATAAGATTGTTCTGACTAAGCTATAAAACTTGGGGTGTTACCTAAAAAATGTCGTATTATGATTGATTAATAAAATTTACAATCAAACACAAAACTTCTAAAAATGGTGTAATCTTAAATCTTATTTTATGGACTCATGTGTAAAATTCTCAATTTCTATAATTTTTAGGAAATTTATATATTTTACAAATATCCCTTGTACTTTAAACTTATTCAAAAAAACAACAAAAAGTATTATTATTATTATTATTATTATTATTATTATTATTATTATTATTATTATTATTATTATTATTATTATTATTATTATTATTATTAGGAAAAAAATTGTGAGACATAATTTGTGTGACTAAACTCATGCCTAAATATATGTGGCATGATCTAATGCTTTGTGAAAAAGTGGGTCCCCTGACTGCAACCATCAGGATGATGCCACGTAAGCTTAGGTATGAATTTAGGCACAACTTTTAGGCCTCCCAATCACTACTCTTATTGTTGTTGTTGTTGTTGTTGTTGTTGTTGTCCTTGTTGTTGTTGTTGTTGTTGTTATTGTTGTTGTTGTTGTTGTTGTTGTTGTTGTTGTTGTTATTATTATTATTATTATTATTATTATTATTATTATTATTATTATTATTATTTATAATAACATCAGTTTATTAGAAACTCATAGGATTTACAAGAATTTAGTAGGAAGCCGAGATACTAATTGAGCTCCCACTTCTTTAGCTATAGAAAAGCTAATCTTACTAAAAATATGAGCAGCAGCAGCACGTGCTCCAATATCTTGATTCATCGAGAACTTTCAGATTAGCTTCAATAAGGTCACTGCATCTTTCTTAAGTTCCCCAAAAGAAGAGAAAGAGAACGGGAGGAACCCATATCCAATATTCGCGCACTTAGTATCATACTTGACGAGTTTACGTTGTGCAGCCTCAATCACTGCACGACCCTGCACAAAATCAACCATACCAGTTTGCGTCAAGGGCGATGACCTAGTCAAATCAACACATACATCAAGCCCTCCGTCCCACGAGTAGAGCAATATATCAGCTGGACGTAAGGGTTTGTCCCTTTCCCCACAAAGCCCAATATCAACCTCTTTACGAGCCGAAATCCCTGACCGAGAACATATGTCAACAAGAACATCACGTAACACATTATGCTGATGTTTAATACCAACAATACCAGTACAAGACACATCATGGTCCCCATAAATATCCCCAGTAAAGACCCTAGAACAAGCTGAGCACAACATCTGAACAGAGAATAGGGGAACACCTAGCCGATAACATAACACGCACCGGTAGGTCCTAGCATTCATAGTCTGTCCCAACTCAGATATCGAAACCACCCTAAGCCAGTCTGAAGTGTAGTCCTCCATTTGCGATTTCCATAACGCCATATGTCGAGTAGATAAAAAAATGTTGATTCGGTTGTTTGGTAACACGTGTGAAATATATATCTGCCAATTTCTTCATAAGTTTGAAGGCAGCGATCTCACATGGATTACTCAAAAGTTCAATCTCCATTTTCACATCAAAAGTACACAAGGCATCATCAAAGGAAGGCCCAGAAGTTACGATACCAGAATGTCAAAGCAACTTAGTCTGCAAGCTAGCAGATTGAAGTCTGGATGCAAGAAATGCATAGTTCAAGACATCACCTGCAGAGTAGACACCAAGCCCCCCAACTGCAAAGGGTTAGGTAGCAAGCCTCCATTGCCAATCGCCAAAACCAGGTCCAGAAGCAGTGACAATATGCCCTAGAGTAGAACGAAGAGCCACATCAAACGAAATCTGAGCACACTCAAAGACCCAGGGAGAGTAAGTGTGCCGAGCAAAATATAATTTGGAAATACCGACACAAGCACGAAGGAGCAACAATTCACACTGAGGATCATTAATCTTAGCAATAACACCTATAAGCTCAATGGTTTTGCCAACCCTTTTCATAACAAGCTCACTGCTAAAATCAAAGTCCACACTAGCGGGCCCACCTAGTAATTTAACACCATGCAAAGGCCGGGCAATATTAGGCGGGAAAACACCCACAAGCCTACTTCTGGGATCTTCCCTAAGCCAAAAAACCTCAGTTTTATCAACATTGAGGTGCAAACCAGAACGAGGGTCCATCCACCATGATAAGCTCTAAAACCTTACCCCTAACCAAAGTATCTCCATTAATAGTGTCGTCATCCAGATACCAAGCATGAAGGGAAAGGCTAAAGAAGTCTCTAATCTTGCATCCCAAAGGATGTAACATTAAAGAAAAAAAGCAAAGGTCCAAGTGGATCACCTTGTTGCACACCTTGATGCGACCATAAAGTGTGTTCCCCATAATATAATCTAGCTCGACTGGAGTAACAAAATTCCACCCAACGTGAAATAGCAGGACAACGAAGGCGAACCTCATGTAGCATAACTTCACGATCCACCAAGTTGAAGGCGTTTTTGAAATCCACCAACAACATCGAAAGACCCAAATCATCTCCACGATCTTCAATCAACCAATTCACGGCATGAAGAATAGCCTCTCCTCCTGATACACCGACACCAAACTGAAGATCATTTAAATAACCATCCAAAGAATGGCCAATCATAGTAGCACTAACCTTGGGAACCAAATGCCTCCAAACAGTCCCCGCAGCAATAAGACGAATACCACCTCTTGGCTTGACCAACGGTGTGAGAGGAGCACTAGCAATATACTCACCAAACGCCTTGGGGCATTTACCATCAAGAAAAAGATTCACCACTTGGGTGATAGAAGTGACTAACTCATCAGAAATAGACACTGCAGCACCACTTAAACAATCCAAAAGGTGCTAGGCACGCAAACCATCCTGGCCGCAAGAAGTACCACGAGGGAAACTCTTAATCATATCAAGAACCACAGCAGGAGATGCAATGAGGTGGTGATGATCAATAGGTAAATGCGGCAAAGAAGGAGCAGGTTTGAAGGGGTGCTTAGCCTTTAAGTCCTCAAGAGTAGCACCATTATAATTAGCAGCACCAGAAGAAGAAAGAACTCTAAAAGCCGCCGTATAATGGCCATTACAAATCTTCCTCTTACACTGCTTAACATTACGCTCACCCAAGTCCAAATTTTCCTCATCAAGATTAGACCATGTTGGGGAGAGTTCGGCTAAAACCTCTCTCACAAGCTGCAAACCCTCACCAGGAATCCTCCAAGATCGAATGGCATTAGTAATATACTCTTCTTGATGTTGGAGCTTAATAGCAGATCTACACTCAAGATTGCTCCTCGGGCAAAAGGTTTTAAGAAGAAAGAGAGACAAAACTAACAAACTAACCCAACAAGAAATGTCATCAGGTGTGCAGATCACCTTATCAAGCTAAAAACTTCATAAATGTATGCTATAAAATCAAGCTAAAACACATGTTGAGTGTATGCACAAGATTAATTATAAAATATATAAACACTTATATTCACTGAATTTGACTTATGTTAAATATCAAATTAAACATCTCAAACAATAACATTAAAAATAACATTTGATCATACTTTCAAACTTCAACAAATATAGTTAAAATCTTTTATTAGTTGCACTTACAGGCTAAACCCAGTGCGTGAACAAGCATTCAAACTAGTAATAATTATTATTATTATAACTATATTATAAGTTATATTTTAAAATTTTAAAGTCTAAGGTGTATTTGCTAAATTTATAAATATATTAAAAAGTATTGTAACTTAAAAATTTACAATTAATTTCATAAAATAGAATTCAATATTTGTGTCTTTTATATGGTTTTGTACTAGGAACATAACCAAGACCAAATATGACCGGGTGCACAAATTTTTTTGAACCGTAAGATAATAGAGTTAAAATCAATGGACCAATCATATTTTGATGCACCTGATGCAATTAAGATGCATTTAGAAAAAAGGAATAATGACCTATAAATGTATCTTACCTATCACCCTATTCTTTTATATGTATCGACTTATTTATTTATTTATTTTTATTTATTTTTTTTGTTATTCTATGTATACCCAACTTGCATTTTGCGTCACTTGTGTGTATTTTATGATTTTTTTGCCCCTCCCGAGTAATATGAGTGTTAATAAATTGAAGGGCAAAAAAGTCGCAAAATACACACAAGTGACGCAAAATACAAGTTGGGTACATAGAATAGCAAAAAAAAAAAAAAAAAAAAAAAAAAAAAAAAAAAAAAAAAAAAAAAAAAAAAAAATCAATTCGGTACATATAAAATGATATGGTGACAAGTAAGATACATTTATAGGCCATTATACTTAGGAAAAATCGATTTTTTTTTAATTTTTTTTTAAATTAACACTACAGCGAAAAAATCTATAAGAGTCCCGAAAACCCACGAAACCCCCTGATTCCGTCCCTCTTTTGTACTAGATTGTAAATTCTAAGACCTCGTAGCATGATGTTATTTTTAGACACTTATTCTCGAGACAATATATTTTGTTTGTTAAGTAAAGAAAGGAATTTAGCCATTATTTTTTACCAATTTATATTTTATATGTAATGTTATCTAAATCTATACTACTTATAAATTATAAAGCATCTGTGCATATCATTTTTCTTAAACTTAAAAATAAGTAAAGTTCAATTATTAAAATATCTTTCACTAAAAATGGTAACAACATCTATCATTAAATTAATAGATTAAATATTTTTTAATCATCCAACTTTTATTGTTTTGCGTTTATAACCCATAAACTTTGTTTCTCACAATAACTACAAATTGAACTCGTAAGTTGTATCAAGGCTCACCCCAAAACACAAGTCCGCTTGTATAATTATTTGCCGCTATAAATCGTCGCGTTGGTGGTCATTCACCTAGTTTTCATAATATTTCAAAGATTATAACAAACGATCAAATGTTGCATTAAGTTATACGTAAAAACACTATGTCACTACACCCAAATACATGTAAAAACATGCAATTATTCATTGTCGCTGCTTTGAAGAAATACTATGCTATTATGTTAAAATAGTTACAGAATGGTAAATTTGAATTTTAATTTGACAAATTCATTTTGACGTTCCAAAATTGAGAATATAGTTTTATTAGGTGAAATAGTAATTTACGATACTAAGAATAAAAATTTGTAGAATGTCGACAAAACAAAGCCGCTGACCACAAGGGTTTATTAATAACATAAAATCGATCAACACAAGAAGAAGCAAGAATGCCAGCAGAAGCATTACCATCGTTCTCAGAGGTTCTAAATGCTTTTCGTAATAGGGAGTGGGATGGAGAGCAGCATCGCGACTGGTATTTATGTCATCTGATGATTATGTTGTTTTATGAGAAATTTCTAGTATTGATGATTTACAACATTCTAACTTGTAAAGCTAGTAATTAGTAGAGTAAATTAAATAACATGTCATAGATCTGGGATTAGTATTTATATCCACTTAATAAATACAATGAAAATTTGTTAATAAGATAGGGTCTCATTAAAGATTAATGTGACATATATAACATAAGTAAGATTTTAGAAAACATCATATTAAGTTAGAATAATTATACAAGTTCAGTGCTGCAGCATTAAAATTTAGCACCATGACTAGCTAGTCGATATAGTTTTTGTAACAGTTGCATTAGCTAAGGAAAACAATCTGAGTTCTTACAGATAAAATTAACAAATGCAGCTTTTATATTGGAAGGTTAAGTCAAAGCTCATATTTTATGTTTATTCTTATGCTTAATTTATAGTTTTATGGTTTATCAAAGACTTGTCTTTGATACTAATCCATGGTTTTTGCAACATCTGACTGCAGTAACGCGATTAAGCATGCTGGTAAAGATCTAGTTGCGTCTGTTCCACCCAACTTCCCGGATAACTGCTACTTCAAAAATATTACTAATTTTATACTTCCAAACCCTCATCTCGAACCTTATAAAGGAAACAGCCTTTACAAGGTACGGCATGGTGGTGGATGCTAGCTTATGCTTATTAGAATGCAATATTGTATTTATTTAACATCATATACACATATTTTTTTCAGACAATATTAATGTGACTAACGACAACAATTCATGTTAGGATGCTGAAATAACAAAGAGTGCGAATCTTTCAAGATTGAGACTGATGCAAAGTACAACATTGAAATACAAATCTTTGTCTCCATCAAAGAAAGATGAAGCTGACTTTCATGTTAGTGGCAGCTGTTTTATTACTGATCGATGATACAAATAATTTATTTCGCATCACTGTTATTTCCAAATCTGTTTCTTTTAACTTATTAGCAGTTTCTTCTTTTGTTTATCTATTTTGATGATCATTTTATATGTTATTTTCAGTTAGATGAATTATTAAATCCCTCTCTTTTAAATGATTTACCAAAAACACAGTAAGTTTAATTTGTTCAGTACTTATACATAAATCAGATACCAGTAACTAATATCAAGCATCATTATAAACAAATTCTAAGTATATTCTGCTATATGATTTACAGTCTGGATAAGCTACGTGGCCCTGATGGCGAACTTCATCAGAAGTTACGCAATTTATCGCTTAAACATATTAAGCGGATTAGTAATGAAATAATGGACAGAGATCTCAATGTGCGTTGGGATGATATTGGTATTAGTGATTATTCGAGTTTTCTGAATATGTTCTATATATATACAGGTGTAATTGCACTTAAGTAGGATTATAATATGTTGTTAACTGTGTGCTTGCAGCTGGGTTGCATCAAGCCAAGCAATGTGTAAATGAGATGGTTATATGGCCTTTGTTACGGCCTGATATCTTCAAAGGGTGTCGATCTCCTGGACGAGGACTTCTTTTATTCGGTCCCCCGGTGAGTACAATATGCATTACTCAAATATACAGTGACAAATGTCACTTATGTGATTTTTTTGTATCTTTTTTATTGGTTTAGGGAACAGGTAAAACAATGATAGGTAAAGCTATTGCTAGCGAGGCTAAAGCAACATTTTTCCACATATCTGCGAGTTCACTAACCAGCAAATGGGTACATATCAAAAATTTTAAGAAACTGATTTGGAACATTGCATATTAACTGGCTGAGTTTAAATTAAATGGGTAAATGGTGAATGTAGATTGGAGAAGGTGAAAAGCTTGTGAGAGCTCTTTTTGCAGTTGCAAGTTGTTGTCAACCAGCTGTAATATTCGTGGATGAGATAGATTCACTACTTTCCAAGGTACATCCGATTCTCATTATTTAAGAAATGAACTTCATTTTCTGGTTCAGTCCAATTCATGTTATGGTTTGCCTCTAACGATTTGAATGACAGAAGTTAGCTAAATTGACTGAGGTCAACATGTTGGATGTCTGCCAAAGGGAATGGATCCAATAAGAAGAGAAAATAAAATAAGAAGAATGAGAAATGTTTGTAGCCACACATTTCAAATGAAGAAGGAGAATTTCATGGGAGATGCATCTTATTTTGTAGGTGCATCTGAAATGTGCGGCTGTAGTTACTTCTCATTCTTCTCATTTAACTTTTATTTCTCATTTGATCCTTACTCGTCTGCCAAAACTGCCAAAATGTATTTCTAATGCTTAAATAATCGTAAATCCTTTCAAATAAAATATATTGGTTGTTAGCTAAATAATTTGTAATCATATTTGTTTACACTAATTAATAATCGGTCAACAACCCAACCTGACCCGTAACAAAAACTTACCCATTTTGACCTCCTAACCAAATTTCTCCCCTTTTCTACCTAATTCTATTCTTGATTGAATGGAGTACCTTCACTAAGGTTTTACATCACCTGCAGCGGAAGTCAAAGGATGAGCATGAAGAAGTCAGGCGATTGAAGACACAGTTTTTGCTTGAAATGGAAGGATGTGACAGTGGAAATGATCAAGTACTACTTATAGGTGATCCATAGCCTAAAATCCACACATATCTTAAACTTTCTGACGCTTCTAAGAGCTTCAAAAACAGATCACAACATTGTCAGTTTTATGTTTGAGGCTCCTGATCTGAAAACTAGAAATTGGAACGAAATATTATATATATATATATATGCCGCCTTATACAAGTAAATTGCCAACCAAGTTTTCTTGTGATTCTTTAATATACTTGAAACACCTGTACAGATGACATTATTTCCAGATAATCTTTGGCGAAAACCCCTGGTTCTAATGTTTTATGTAATTCACTTGATTTAACAGCATTTTGTTTTCTGATATACTTGGCAGGTGCAACAAATAGACCAAAAGATCTAGATGAGGCTGCTAGGAGACGACTTACCAAGAGACTTTATATTCCACTTCCTTCCGCAGGTGCAACTTTAATTTATCTTAAAAATCATGTATTGTGCAACTTTAATGTTTTATGCATTGCCATTGTAACACTTTTCATGTTACTTGTATTATCATCGGTCGTAAATAATTAACTTACGTAGTGCATTTATATTTGTTATTATGAAGTGTAAAAGAAACTAATAAAATTACCCAAACCTATTCCACCATAGTTTTATCTAGCTCTAAAATTTCTTATGAAACTAATACTATACGGTGCTAATAATCTCTTTGGGAGTAAAGAAGCCAGAGCTTGGATAGTACAAAATCTTTTGAAGAAGGACAACCTTTTCGAACTTTCAATGGAGGATCTGGATATCATATGCAACTTAACAGAAGGTAACTTAAGTTTCTTCTTTTCTCATTTTTCTCTTGCAACTTCTAGGTTTATTTACATTTTACTAACTTCGATATATGGCATATTGTTCTGCTACATTGGATTGTTTAGGCTATTCAGGATCTGACATGAAGAATTTAGTGAATGATGCATCCATGGGTCCAGTGAGAGAGGCTTTGAAACAAGGCATTAAACTCGCTAATTTAAATAAGAATGACATGAGATCAGTTACTCTACAGGTAAACTACATACTGAACATTGTGAATCTATATCACCGAATCTATTAAAAATTACCTTTAATTCAGAATTTCCCATGTAATCTATACAATTAACGTATCCTAATCAATGATCTAATTAATAGTATTAAGTTTGACCTTATAATTTCTACCACACGTAAACTTGCTCTGCTCTGATGTAGGAAAAATTAACTAATTCTTGTTCCTTTTAACATAAATACAAAAAAGTTTAATCTGCGTTTGTTTGTTCTCTCAAACTTTGTAGGATTTTGAGGATTCACTGCAAGAGGTGAGACCTTCCGTTTCTCCTAATGAACTTGACACATACGAAGAGTGGAACACTCAATTTGGGAGGTTATCACCATCAAGTACGTATTTTAAGTAATTGATATTTTGCTCCTTAATAAATAAAGGCACAACTTTGATTCACCTACTCATTCTGGAACTTTGCTTGTAGAAACTTGTGACTCGAGTCAAAACCGTAGCGTATGCTCTGTTGACCAAGTCAAAGATGAATCGCAATGTATAGGATCTGACTCAATCGATCATCATAGGAGAATGAGGGAGACTAGCTTATCTGATGCACAAACGTGCATCAACATTAACAATGATTTATATGAGATCCCATGTCTGATGGATCAAAACATGGACGATAAATCAGAAAAAGCAGATTCTATTGGACAAACAACCAGCCAATGTGATGATGTAAAAATAATGGAGGTTATAAAAGGCTTATATGATACTATGCAAGCAAAAGTTAAAATTGATGAAAATCGGACTAGATTAGAAGAAGAAAGGATTAAAGTGATGGAGATTGATAGCCTTTTCAAGGATACATCTCACATGACTGAAGAAACGAAGCGTATTTACTTAATACGTTGTCAAGAGATCAAAAGAAAATATGATCTTTAAGTATTACATTTTTAGGATATGACGTGACGTGAGAGTGCTATGGAACTAGCGAGGTTTTAAGCAATGCGCTTGCTCACTTTCAACTTGTGAGCTATTGATTAATTGACATGGAATTTAATCGCGAGGACCAATATCGAAGTCTTACATTTTTCTATAAACTTGCATTTTTAGTTGTTATTATGCTAAGATATTTAATTATCACTTTGGTTGAAATATATGGGAGTTGAGCCAGTATTTTAGTTGCTATTCTTGTGTGGAAGTTCATATTTTGTTATGGTGAAAGCTAATCCTTAAGGCTGTAACTTTTCAAAGAAAATATTTGATATCAAGACACAATATAATATAAACCAACTGTTTTTCTAAACTGATAGTAATGGAGAACTTGTATTTGTATTCGAAAGTAATAAATAAGGAAGTTATTGGTGATTATTGCTGATTTTTTTTTGTGCATTTAAAGTTGACATTTGCAAAACAGATATATTTTTAAAGTTGTTGTTAGGAAAACTGTTACGGTGATTTTTTTTTTTACGTTTATGGGTTATAAGCGAAAAAGAATAAAAGTTTGAGGATTTAAGGATTTATAGGGTGGGTTTAGTTGAATGAAAATACCCTTGTTTTCCACAAAATGTTTTGTAGAAAACAAGGAAAACGGATATCGCGTTCAAATTAGTATTTTCCAATAAAATTCTTTACAAAACACAAAATTCCTATTTCCATGTTTAATACACAAAACTAGAAAACACTTTTTTTTTCCACCTATTTTCCTTTAAAATACCCCCCAATCTGTTTTCGTCCATTTTTATATATTTTCGTCGGGTTTTATCCGTTTTTGTCTGTTATTCTCCGTTTTCGTCCGATTTTTACGTTTTCGTCCAATTTTTTACGTTTTCTTTCGATTTTTACGTTTTCGTCCGTTTTTCATGTTTTCGTCCGTTTTTTTTACGTTTTCGTCTATTTTCCTACGTTTTCGTCCGTTTATTTACGTTTTTCATCTGTTTTTTTACGTTTTCGTCCGATATTTTACGTTTTTTTCCGTTTTTGTTTTTTTACATTTTCATCCGTTTTTTTACGTTTTCGTCAGATTTTAACGTTTTCATCTGTTTTTTAACGTTTTCATCTGTTTTTTTTACGTTTTCATCTGTTTTTTTACGTTTTTGTCTGATTTTTTACGTTTTCGTTCGTTTTTTTATGTTTTCGTCAGATTTCTTACGTTTTTGTCCTTTTTTTTACGTTTTCGTCCGATTTTTTACGTTTTCGTTATATTTTTTTACATTTTCGTCAGATTTTTTTACGTTTTCGTCAGATTTTTACGTTTTCGTCTGATTTTTTACGTTTTCGTCCGTTTTTTTGCGTTTTCGTCAGATTTCTTATGTTTTCGTCCGTTTTTTTACGTTTTCATCCGATTTTTTACATTTTCGTCATATTTTTTACGTTTTCGTCCTATTTTTTTTACGTTTTTGTCCGATTTCTTACGTTTTCGTCCTTTTTTTACGTTTTCGTCAGATTTTTAACGTTTTCGTCTGTTTTTTATGTTTTCGTCTGTTTTTTTACGTTTTCGTCAGATTTTTTACCTTTTCGTCTGTTTTATTACGTTTTCTTTCCTTTTTTACGTTTTCGTTTCTTTTTTACTTTTTCATCCGGTATTTTATGTTTCCGTCTATTTTTTTACGTTTTTGTCTTTTTTTTACGTTTTCCTCCGTTTTTTACGGTTTCGTTTATTTTTTTATGTTTTCGTTTGTTTTTTATGTTTTCGTCTGAAATTTTACATTTTCGTCTGTTATTTTATGTTTTCATTTGATCTTTTACATTTTTTTTCTATTTTTTTACGTTTTCGTCCGATTTTTAACATTTTTGTCTGTTTTTTAACGTTTTCGTATGTACCCTTAGGTTGTCTTCCATTTTCATCTATTTTTCTACATTTTTGTGCGGTTTTTTACGTTTTCGTCCTTTCTTTTATGTTTTTTTTTACGTTTTCGTACATTTTTTACGTTTATTTACATTTTCGTCTGTTTTTTTACGTTTTCGTCATACAAAACCTAAAAATGCAAATAAATGAAGAAAACGTAAATAAAAAATGAAAACATAAAAATCAAACGAAAACGGACGAAAACTTAAAAAAATCGGAAGAAAACATAGAAAACCCAAAGAAAACGTAAAAATCAGACGAAATCATAGAAAAACGAAAACATTAAAAAACAGACAAAACGTAAAAAGTCGGACAAAAATGTAAACAAGCAAACGAAAACGTAAAAAATAGAAACGTAAAAAAAACGTATGAAAACGTAAAAAATGACGAAAACGTAAAAAAAACAGAGAAAAACGTAAAAGAAAATGAAAAGTTAAAAAATGGGAAGAAAACATAAAAAAAAATTGACGAAAACGTCAAAAAATGGACAAAAACGTAAAAAACAGACGAAATGTAAAAAATCTGACGAAAACGTAAAAAAACTGACGAAACGTAAAAATGGACAAAAACGTAAAAAAACAGACGAAAACGTAAAAAAAAAGATGAGAAGTTAAAAAATCGGAAGAAAACTTAAAAAAACGGATGAAAATGTAAAAAAAAACTGACGAAAACGTTAAAAAACGGACAAAAACATAAAAAAGCTGACGAAAACGTAAAAAATCAGACGAAAGCGTAAAAAAACTGACGAAAACGTAAAAAAAAAGAAAACAAAATGTAAAAAAAGGGACAATAACGTAAAAAAATCAGAAGAAAACGTAAAAAAACAGGAGAAAATGTAAAAAAAACAGATGAAAACGTAAAAAAAAAGTATGAAAACATAAAAAACTGACGAAAACGTTTAAAAATGAATGAAAACATAAAAAATCTGATGAAAACGTAAAAAAATGGACGAAAACGTAAAAAAGAAAATGAAAACGTAAAAAAATCGGACGAAAACGTAAAAAAAAGACGAAAACATAAAAAAAATGGACGAAAACGTAAAAAATCGGAAGAAAACGTAAAAAATCAGACGAAAACTTAAAAAAACCGACGAAAACGTAAAAAAAAAAGGACAAAAACATAAAAAAACGGATAAAAACGTAAAAAATCGGACGAAAACGTAAAGGGTCGGACGAAAACATAAAAAACAGATGAAAACGTTATTTGATGTTTTATTTTACTTTTTTAATTCTTTATTTTCTCGTATTAGATTTTTTTAGTTATTTTATAATTTAGTTGGTTAGTTTATAATGTTTGTTTTTGTGTTTTGAAGATGTTTTTATAATATTACTAAGGTGGATAGAGAATTGAGATAGAAAACAACAACAATTAAACATCTAGTTTTGAAAAATGGAAAACAAAAATACATGTTTCTAAAACTAAACGCGTTTTCTAAATTTTCCATTGTTTTGTGGAAATGAAACTCCCATCCCTTTTCCTACAAAACAAGAAATAGGAAATGATAGAAAATGTTTTCCAACTAAACGCCAGGGTGGTTCAAATGGTTGAACCGTTCTAGTCGAAAAATGGGTCAATTTAAACCAGGTCAACCCGACGGGTTGGGTCGAAAAACGGGTTAAATTAAACCGGGTCAACCCGTCGGGTTTGAAGCGTCCTTGGTCAACCCGGTTTTGGATGAGTATTAATAGTTTCTTTTTGAAACATATGTTTTCAACATTTCTTTTTTTTAGTTTCAACATTTCACTTACTCATAATTAATTGTTTCAACATTTTTTTTTTTTTATTTTTTTTTATATTTTACTTTATTGACATTTCATTTTTAACTATCACCATCTCTGTTTTATAGATGATATAGATATCATATAGAAATGATTTATCCTTCTAATAAATTTTGACTAACCATAATATACTTGCCAAAATAGCCAGTCGATATTTTTAGCTCATCTAGCAATAGGCTGGACTGTTTGTAACCGAGTTCATGATTGAAAATATCTTTGACCACTTTTAAAAAATATATATATATATATATATATCTTAAGAATTCAAATTCAAATTCAAAAGCCCCTTGACGTTTGGGCCAAGCGGTTAAAACCCACCGTGATCTTCATACGTATATTAATAGAGCAACAGCCATTCACGAATCATATATAAAAGCAAGTTACTGAAAAACAGGAGTACATTTGGAACTGTCTAAGAAGAAGATCAAATGGAAGCAAAACCAAAAGGTTGGTGGAGAAAAGATTTTGAAGCTAACATGAAGAAGCTCGAATCTCTTATCAACGAGGATCTCAACATGCAGACGTATCACCACTCTTATGTTCAGTTACTATTTAGCCAGCTCACCAGTTAATTAGAATTGCTGTCGCCTAATTACAAAAAGAACCAAGTAATTATTTCAATCATTTCTTGACTTTGTTTTTCTGGTATTGTTGTTTTCTTCATGTATTATTATAGTTTGACAATGTTGTTATTGTATTGTTATGGGGAAAGTGAGTGTGTGGCTGTTAGGTATGCAAGCTTAGGTGTGGAACTTGCCTACAACTAATATATAGTTATGTTAAAAATCAATATGTAGTAAGACTTTGTGACTATTTAGGTTTTTTGATTTGCTGATTTAAGTATCCCACCTTTGCCTCCTATCATAATTCGTCTTTCATACCTAATAAAATCTACAGAGCTATTGCAATATCAACCTGAAATTTGGAATTGGTATTAAGAAATCAGCAATTTACTACTAAATCTACACTGGAGTTCAGCATTCTATCTTAATTTTCCAATGTAATTGACAGCCTATCTAAAAGCATAATAGTGTTCGACACTTATCATCATTTGGCGAAAATAAACAAGGCTGGTGAAAGCCCTATTTTAATGACCCTGTTGGATCATATCCTTGAAGCCTTTTATTTTACATAGTTCTAGCTTATTATTGTTGTAAAAAGGGTCTGATTATATAAACACCATTGGGCATGTCACTGATGACTTTTCATTCCTTTCTCATTACAGAACTTCACATTATCACGAATAATAGGTATAAGTTTCCTTTGATTCACTATATGCTACTAACCAGTACAAGTTGCTAGGAGTCAATACTAGTCAGGTTGGGTTGACCCAAAAAGATTGAGAAAATCGTGGATAATTTGTCAATGGATATGGCATGCGAATTTGAGTGTGGGACAGTTTTCGTATCTTTACCAGACTCATAAGAATATAGACTCGAATTGAAAAACGATGAGTTTGCCACACTTTGCATGCAACTTGCATAGCATACACCATAGTAAGTTATAAATAAAATGAACTAGCGGACAATGACAATAACGGTTTTTTTATATCGAGGGGTTTACTTCGAAATGCAACAGAATACTATTGATTGAGGACCACAGATGCAAGATTATCTGGGAATACATAATGAACTAGAAAGTGAATCACCATGAACACCCAAAGAATTTGATGGAGGACATAAACCAATCGAAACCCAAAAGTATGTTCTTTTGTTAATGAAAGAATCTGCATAATCATGAAGTCTTTACCAAAGATTGTTGTTTAACTAAACTACGTAGTTTTAGGCAAGCTCTAAACCTAAGCTTGCATACCTAACAGCCAGACTCATTTCCCCCTATTGTTATATTAGGATTACGATCTCTATTAGTTACTTAATTCGTTGATTTCATTTCCTAGTCTACTTGTGACCAACTTAATAAATACTTATAATTTATACAGAAATCATGTAATTACTGTTTCTCACAAAAGATTGGTTCGACGTCAACCCTCACGTGGATCTATCTTTTGTCCAATATGAGCCTTCCCCTTACTGATTTTAATATACAATAATTCTTTATAAAAATTGCTGTGAAGATTGTTATACACCAATAAGCACCAATTTTGATATAGACTATAGGGGTGATTAGTATTTTGTTAGATTCTATTTATATATGCCGAAATATGTTGTTTAAACTTGTAATCATGATTAGTGACAACACTTTATGTTTAGGTACCTAGTGAACCTGCAAAGCATCAGAAAGATAACACAACTTATGGAAACTCAACGACCTCGTACGGAGATGTTTCTAGCACTTATAACACTTCGCTTAATAATTATGTCACGCCCACAAGAAATCTAAGTAGCCTGATGACCTTGAACGAGACACCTGTGTTGTCTTCGTCAACCAACGATAAAGCTAATCTTCCTGGTGTTACTCCTCCAATATATTCAGCGTCCATACATGTGATGTCTTCATCAACCAACACTAAAGCTAATCTTCCTGGTGTTACTCCTCCAATAAACACGGTGTGCGTACCTCTGTTGTCTTCATCAACCAACACTAAAGCTGATCTTCCTGGTGTTAATCCTCCAATAAATATGGTATCCGTATTGGTTATACTAGAGATAATCTGTTTGTTTAGTTAACCTCGAGTTTTTTCTTATGGAAATGAAAATTTTGTCTTGATAAAAAGCTGGTCATTTGCAGGGTTCTTTAGCCAATGCTGCTACTCAACTTTTGAACAAGCTTAATGGAATAGGTGATTTAGCAAAAGCACTGTAAGTTCAATACTTGTTTAAGATATTTTAAAGCAAAAACATTTTAAAATTTACACCCTTAGCTGCCAAAAATTTTAACATATCATCATATGCACTTTTTATTCAACAAAATTTGTAAAATTGATTTTGTAAGTACTCCAATTACATTTGTATACTTATTATGTATGTATCACCTCCTATAAAAAGGTGAGGCCATTAATGACATCATAGATAAGTCCCTCATTACTAACTCCAATTAGTGTTTATGGCTATTGTCTATATTATCTTCACGAAAGATGTAATTCACGAAACTATTTTAATAATAAAATAAGTGCATTGAACTTCATTATTCCGTATTAATTAAGGACATTTATAATTCTTTAGTTTCCGTCATGCCAGGTAAATTCAGTTGAGTATAATGAATCCTGACTTTTTTGTAACTATGTCTGCTCATTTTTATATATCTGATTATAAGCCTGAAAATTGACATGTAATTTTAATGACTCCTGAATTTTTTAGCCAAACTTCCAATGATAATTCTACAACCTTGTACGAGAGCATTTCAATAGCCAACAGTTTGCTTAGTAAGTATGTCAAGACGGCAGGAGAAATTGTGGTTACTGCTCCAACAAATCCGGTATATGTATTCAATATGATAACCTTCAATTAAGGCTCGAAACGAGCTCGAGCTTTATATATGTAAACGAGCCGAGCTCGAGCTCTGGCAGGCTCGGGCTCGGCTCGGCTCGTTTTCACCCCTACCTTCAATTAATGTATATATAGTTAATCCCATATATTGAAAGTGGTAGTTTGGGTGAATAGGTGATACACAATATATCATTTTCCTTTTGTTTTCATCTGGAAATGAAAACTGTGTCTACCAAAAAGCCAGTCATTATCTCCCATTTTGACAAACTATGTGGATTTAATTTTCAGGCTTCTTTAACCAATACTCCGCAAGTTAGCAAGCTTCCCGGAACTAGTAGTTTGGGACCCACTGCAAATTCCAGCGGGGGAAATACATTGGTGCCAATTGCAGGAAAGGATGATATGAAACTAGTCACCCTAGAGGTACTATTTAATCATCTTTTCTTAAGTTTGTCATATGCTCTCCCATTTAAATATAGTTATACGAATACCTCTTGAAGTTAACTGCATATTAGGTGGTCTATAATGTCACCAAAATACGTTAATAGATGTGTAAATGATCTTCTGAACTAAAAAGTTTTTGACTCATGAAAACAAATAAGAACATTAACAATTAAAATATTGGTGCATATATATATATTTTTAATTATAAATCCAATTAAATATAGTATTATGTTTGACTGTCAAAGGTCAAATGAATATACGGAGCAATATTTTAATACAAACTTCATACCCTTAGAAAATCAGGTGAAGAAGGGTGTTGCTGTAGAAAGAATTTTCTGATTCTTACTGGAAAATGTATACTGTATTAATTTACGTTTGTACATGTTCTCACTTTTTGAAGGACTCTAAGGAGGTGACACCTTGTGTTTCTATTGTCGAACTTGACACATATGAAGATTCAAGTATGTAGCTTTGAATTAAATGATATTTCGCTCGTTAATAACTTGAAGGACACAAGCTTTGAGTCTTACTATCAATTTTTGGAACTTTAGGTGTAGAGATCTGCGACCTGAATCAACAACTTATTGGATGGACTGATGACAAAGTTAACTCGGGCGCTTTGCAAGTATGGACAGGAGAACATAAAAAGTCTTCCAAAGACTGCGACGTGAATGAACAACTTATTGGATGCATTGATGACAAAGTTAACTCTGGCGCTTTGCAAGTATGGACAGGAGAACATAAAAGGTCTTCCAAAGACGAGCATGTGTGGGATTTAGTAACGGTTGAGCCTAAGTGTGACAGTTTGAATGCAATCCATAATCAAAGGAAAAAGGCGAAGAGAAGTGCATCATTATCTGATGCACAAAAAAGCAGCATTGTGACATCCATCATTTTGGAGTGATGGTATCTGAAGATTATTTTGTAATGATGGTACCTGAATAATCAGGAAAATTTTAAAGAAATATGCATGGGAAATATTTGGTTAAGTAATGATTTTTATAGAATATTATGGACATTGTGGGTGAAATGTTTGTGTTGAGAAGTTTAAAATGAGGTGCTGATATACATGACAGTGTGTAACAGACCTTGAAATATTCAGGTGGCATTTGGTTGAATTAATTATTACTGTTTTTATATATACATCACATGGTACCACTAAGCAATTTAGTGTGGCCAAGGAAGGGCCGGAAACGGTCACGGAATACCCAGTTAGGCCGAGTACATATGAGTAAACATGACAGGGAAACTTCATATATTTACCCGTTTATATACATGCATGACGTGTGAGTAAAAACTTTAAGCATCAATATTAACCCCAAAAAAAAATTAAGTTATTGTCTTTCAAGTGTTCGATGTATTGCCAGAACCAAATAAAATTTTCACACTTATGTTATTTTCTCATGATATTTTTAGGTAATGTGAAATTTATATGAATGAAACTTATGTTGTGGATAAGTAGAACATACAAAATTCAATCATTTTGTTCTTTGTGTATTGATGTTATGTGTAAAACATGTTTTTGAAACCATAGCTGCAATTAGTAGAATTTTCATTTTTCTTCATGAGATTATAGTGGCGGCCGCTTGATGATTCCTATAGCCTATAGGGACATATAGAGTATTTTCCCTTGCAGTTGGAGAAGTTCCATATACAAAAACAACATGATGATTGATAGTAAGTTAGTGTTTGGAAAGTAATATCGAACGTTACTTAGTAGTATGTAGCATAGTAAGTTACTAACTATGGGACATTTTCGAGCTATGAAAACTTGTGGGGGGCAATTGGGAATATTGAACGTTAAGTTGGAGAAGTTCCCTTGTATTCAAGGCCCCCGTTTGCACGGGGTCACTGAAGGCTTAGAGACAACCTTGTGTACAACAAAAAGAACATTAAGTTGATAAAAAAAGGGATTTTGGCATAGTGTTTGACTTTACTAGCTATAAATATTGTAACTACTGTGTGTTGTTTAAACTTTCAACCTCGAACGCAGGCATTCCTAGCACATCCAACAGTAATCAACTGCTGTCCTCATCAACCAACAGAAGTAAAAGAAAAGTTCATTCAAAACTAATATTTTCCGGCATTACAAATCTCAAACACCCATTTTATAAAAGATAAAAAAGTTTTACTATTTGATATTTTTAGTTAAAAAGCTCTTCCACTCTTAAAAAAAGTAAAAAATAATAAATAAATAAATAAATAAATAAATCCCTACATGTAACTTACATAAATTACACCATAGTGAAGACCATTTAATTATTTTACAATAGAGAAACATTTGTATTTATACTTGACAAACTTCTTTTTGTACAATAGTTTGTTTAATATATCACATGTGTTATAACACTAATGTGTCAGTTCGAACAGTCAACATATTGTCGTAAAATAAACATAAATATTTATTTATAACTCGAAATGATTTATCTTTTTTGGCATTGAAAAATACACGTTCTTAGCTTTTCAATCGTATATCACACATAATTTTTGAACATCCAAACTAGTACAGCTTATTCATAAAAGTTTGAAATTTTGCGAAGATTTTTTTTTTTTATATTCAAATTTATTTGATGTATAACATGTGATATAACACTAATTTATAAGTTCAAAAACTCAATATATTGTCGTAAAATAATCATAAGTATTTGTATAAAGTTCAAAAAGATTCATCATTTTTCTCTTAAAAAAATACACATTATTGACTTTCTAATTATATATTGCACGTGGTATTTGAACCTCTAAATCAACACAGTTTATTCATGTTAGAGAAAAAAAATGAATATTCAAACTCGCTCAACGTATTGCATGTGATATAATACTAATCTATAAGTTGGAACACTCAACATGTTGTCAAAAATGGGCATAAATATTTGTATACAACTCCAAAATATTCACCGGTTTTTGCACCCAAAAAAAATGCTTATGTCCATATTACGACAACATGTTCAGTCTACAAATTTACAAATTATTGTTATGTCACATGTGATATATCAAACTAGTTTAAGTTTCAAAAAGAAAATTCACATTTTTCTTGAACTTCTATAAATAAACTGTATTTATTAAGTTAAAAAATTGTGTGTGATATATGGATGGAAAGCTAAGGATTCGTTCTTTTTTAATGCAAGAAATGGCGGATCATTTGGAATTCTACGCAAATACTTATGCTTATTTTATAACAATATGTTGAGTGTTTGAACTTACAAATTAGTGTTATATCATATGTAACATAATCATGTAATTTGTTTCACCTAACCTGCGATATATCATGCAAACTTCTCTACCGAAAAAAAAAAGAATAAGAAAAAAAATTTGTCAAAAATATATTAAAGTGCTATTATATTGAAAAATAATTAAATATTTTTCATAATAATGTAATTTGTTTCGCCTAACATTGAATTTAATCTTTCACATATTTTTTTTCTTTTTACCTCAAATTTCATATAATGTGAAATCTTTGGGTTTTTTTATTTTTTTTATTTTATTTTTTATGAATAATCATACCGAAATTCCTTCCATAAGTGCCTTTCAAATGGGTTTAAAATGATTGTTTAATAGATGCTCTCGAGGTAAGGGTTAAAATGCATATATAAAGAATTGAAGCTTCAACTTTATTAAATTAATAATCATATATAGTAAAGATAACAAGTCGGGCGTCGGTCCGCCGCGTTGCGGCTCGAAGCTGGGCATATTTTCATATTGTAATCTGTCGACATAGTTTTATAGAGCAAGTCATTAAAAATTGGTATTTTTTTTAGCCGTGTAACCATGTTAAAAGCTTCATAATAGGCCATATATGTTATTGTTGGAAACTAACCATAA
>LBNU01024024.1:0-34864 GCA_014162995.1 Artemisia annua
TATCTAAGTAAACACTACTTTCCCCACCATTGTTTTCTCAAAACTTTATTTTAAATCGCATAAGTAGATACTTGGGTTAGTTGACTAGCAACTAATTCCGCCCACTCCTTCAAAACCGAGATTTTACTGCTTTCAAAAAAATATAAAAATACAAAAATAATCATCCTCCACCCTTAGACCTTAATTAGAGTAGTCTTTAACCTAACGAACAATATTCCCTGTGAGAGAACGATCAATCCCCCGGTACTTGCCACTACACTATACTACATCGGTCAGGTACACTGCCTGGTGGGGATTGCAAGCTTCTCGAGATCCCTCGAGAGGTAAAACGAAGTGCGTGTTGCAATCCACGCGCATCACCCATCCTGCCAGTGAATAGTATTAAGTACCCCTGTAGGAACAGAAATCAACTCCCATTTGAACAATTTATGCCACGTAACTGGTTCCTCATCAGATGAATCATCATCTAAACATTCCTGGATGAAGGACCTATCCTCAGCTCCTAAAACAATGTGCCTAGAAGAAACTCTCCTTTTGGAAATACTCTTATTCCTTTTGCTTGGTGTAGAGGAAGGTTCAGTAATATCAGAAATGGGAACCTCTTGTGCTGTACCGGAAGCAACATCTGGAGTTGGTGGAGAGGATGGAACATCAGCAGGATTGGGTTGCGCAGCAGGGAGAATGATTGGTGGAACTTCAGCAGAAACAACTGGGTTATACCAGAAGGAACAGAGAATGGTTCCTCAGTAGGAACATAAGTATCCTTTCCCTTAGGGGATGTAAACATAGAAACTGGATCACCCACAGCAACTGGAGCCTCATCAACCATCGGTTCAGTAGATGGAGAGTGTATGGGCTCACTAGGAGCATAGTGGGATGGAGCAACAGGAATGGATCCTGGTGCACCAGCAGAATCAACAACTGGTTCACCCGTAGAAACAGGTGTTTCCTTTGGATGAAATGAAGCATCAACATAATCAGCATGAGCAGAAGAATCACCCACATCAGAGAGCTTTGACCTCTTAGAGGAAGGTTCTTCAAGAACAGGCTTTGGTCTGTCAAAAATCCTTGGAGATGATTGAATCCCAGCTCTTACCAGTGCATGCTGAATCTTTTCCTATTGAATTCTTAGCTGTTCATCATTTAACTGCCAAACCTGTTTCTTGCTCCACCCACGGTTATAAATCGCACAACTATGATTTTTGATAACATTCCTCATATATTCCTTTTGTTCTACCTGTGTCATAGGCTTATCTCTCTTTTCTTTAGCTTTCCTCGCCCTTCTTCCTTTCTTTCATTAAAGAAACCATTCTAGGAGCAAAGTCATCATTTGTAACATCATCTCCTAAGAGGTCTTTAGCAAGGGAAGGGTTAGCAGCAACTTGAGCCTGGATTTGCATCCAATCATCCGCAGAAAAGTTCTAAGAAGCAGCATCCAACTCCTTTTGTCTTTCAAATGGTAAGGATGACACAAATTTGGCAGTTTGCATATCAAGTTCTGCATCAAAGTCAGCCTGTAGCTTTTGAGCCAATTCTGTACTTCTCCTTTCATCTTCAAATTCCTTGAGGAGTCTTTCTTGCTTAACCCTTTCTTGTTCAGACTCAAGAGCATCTCTCTCAATCCGAGCTTGCTTTGCCAATGCTGCATCATGCTCTGCTTGTCTAACCATTGCAGCTCGATGCCTAGCTTACTCAGCTTGCAGATCATCAGGTAGTCGTTTGGCAGCCTCTTCACCAAGCCTATCTTCTTCCAGTTGCCTCTTGGTTCTGGTTTGAGGAACAGGGTCTAGTTCCACCATAGGAGATTTGCCCTTGTCCACTTTGCTTGAAGAAACATGTGTTGTGGCAGGTGGATCTGAAACAACAGGAACAGTGGTAGTGACAATAAGAACCTCAGTAGAACTACCAGAACCACCAGAAGGAACCATATGGACAGTGCCAACATAAAAGATAGGTATAGCATCTTCTGAATGAGCAACAGAAGGTGTAGCCTGAGCAGCATCCTGAGCTGCAGAGGTATGCACAACACCAGAAGAAACACTGACATCAGCAGGAACTGAATGAGAAAGAATAGGACCAGAAGAATGTTGAGGAGCTGCAACATGACCAGGGGAAACATGATCAGTGCCATAAAGCAATAGGTACACTGCCAGCAGAATCATCAACCCCACTAGCAGGAACAGAAGAAACCCCAACAGCAACATTGTACTAATACTTGGCATATGCCGAAACATCTGTATGCCTCACTAGATTACGTAGGGATGGTCTTCTTGTATATGAATGCCTAGAAGTGTCCATAGTAGGATGCTTGAAAGCAGGAGCAGTTTATTGCTGAGAGTAAGTGTGTTCTGCTGTATGTTCAGATGCTAGGGTGGCATTAGCCAACATATCAAGCCCATCAAAACCAAAGTCTTTCTTCTGTGAACCCTCTGTCTCATCTTCTGAATCAGAGAACACAAACTTCCTTTTCTTCTGTTTGAGTTTCCCCTCCAACTTCTTTACCTTGCTAATCAGGGTGAGAATTGCATTCCCATAAGTTTCCTTAGTATCCTTAAGCTCTTTTTCCAAAGTCTCCACCTTTTCAATGTACCTGTTGAGCAAAGAAGACATAGTGGTGAGAGTAACAGGGTCCTCAGCTGCACCAGCAGGTTTATCTGGTGAGTTGGGAGCTTCATTGGACCTACTGGGAGAAAGATGAAAGTCATCACCAATATTGGTGTCCGCAACAAAAGACTCTCTAGCTGGACTAGGAGTTTGTTTTCTTTGGAAGGTGGGTGTCTCAATATTGGGCTCATCTATAGGCTCAACTACATTCTCTGTAACAGGCTCAATTACAGAAGGATTATCCTGTGCAGGTGAGACTGGGACATCTATGGGCCTAGGGGAAGGTGGTGGATTGTCACCAGAAGCATCACCAGCAGTATTGCCAGCAGCTTCTGGGGCTGAAGTACCAGCAACATCAGATGAACTGACACTAGCAGGATTAGGGTCTGGTAGTGGAATGTCACCACCAGCACCATCAGCACCACCAGCTGCAACAGCTGCAGCAGCATCTTCTTCTCCTCCAGGCAACATAGCAGCCTTAAGAGGCTTATGTTCCCCTACAAAACCAGTCTGCATTGTGGCAAATAATTTACCAGTAAGCCTATTTACGATATAAGGTGTATGGTCATTGGTCTCAATCCCCAAAATTATTTGCAGGAACCTAGGGTACATAATGAATTTATGTTTGGCATCCTTACTATTTGCAAGCATTTCTTCAAAAATGTACCTAGACCAGTTATAACACCTCCCATCTAAAAGGAAAAAAGACCAGAGGCTAAAGCACTGGCAAATTGATCCCAACCCCCTGATTTAAGACTAATGCACTGAAGTAAGGTGTGTATTAGAAATCTCCATTTGGGACAAAAATGCTTTTCAAAAAGGTAAGAGTGCCATCAGTTGGATAATCAAGTTTGCCCATACCCTCAAGAATATCTTTATTTTCCATAGAAAATAACCCACCCTCATCATCTAATTGAAGTTGAGTCCGGATAGAGGACTCATTTATAACATACTCTGTACCATCAATGGTGGCCACAATCTCTTTGGGTGAACCCTCAAGAGATCTTTAAGAGGTGGTGGCCCAAAATTGCTTGACTAAAGAGTCATAAATAGTGGTAGGACTATATGTCAGAGCATACCGCAATTTAGAACGATTTAAAAAGTCAACCATTGGTTTGTACAACTCACTTCCTTTTCGTTTCCCCAGGAATGCAACCTTATTGTGATCACTTTTGAATTTGAGAGGCGCCATTGAAGAATCAGTGAAATGGAGAAATAATTAAGTGAAATCGGTTAATTGCCAAGAGAGAATTGGTAAATTAGGTCGTTTGATGATTTGAAAATGAGAAGAGAGAAGTTACTTTGGGCGGTTTTATAAATTAGGTATTTTTAGTAACTTCCCCCATTACGCAAATTAATAGGCAAAAATCTCGCAAAGAGAATCTTTGTCTAATTGAGGCGTAACTGAATCCCAAAATAGATACCCGCGTTTTTACTACCAGCAGAAACAAAAGTCAACCAGCAGCAACAAACCAACCCCACAGAAACACCAGTCAACGAGTAGTAACCATGGTCAAACAGCAGCAACCAGTCAAACCAGCAGGAAAACTGGGCAACCAGCAGGAATACTGGTCAACCAGCAGGAACCAGACATGTTTAACTGATCCAATTACCATAAATTCACTTGATATGGTCAATGCCTCAATCCAAAAGTCTCCTTAAATTATGCACGCCTGCAGCCCATTAACTCCAATTAACTCCAATTTACTTAACTCACATTCAATACCATTTATCAGCCTATAAAAGAGGAGATAATCCCCAAATCTTCTCATCAAAAAATACTTCAAACCCTAAGCAAAAAAATCACAATCAAATCAGCAATCATGAGTTCATCCAAACCCAATGTCATTGATCTTTCATCCGATTCATCAGCAGATTCCAAACCACAGCCTAAAGTCCAACCAATCTATCACCCTCCAATGAGAGGATACAAGACCAAGGAACAAGCCAGGAAGAAAAAGCACGATGTGAATGCTTCTAAAGATCTTCCTCCTTCCGCCAAAGGGAAACAACCTACAACCTCCAAAGGCAAGCAACCAGCAATATCTGATTCATCCTCTAGTGATCTTCCCTCATGTCCAAGCTATGTGTCCCCCTATGAAGACACTGATGATGAAGGTGCTTCCCAGCCGCCTCTAGTCTTTGTGATGCGAACAAAACCACCTCCACTCTCAGCTGTGCTCACAACTGAGCTTGAGAGGTTTGTCTCTATAATGAGCAGAATCCTCGTGCCTATGTCCCCTCAACCACGACCAAAACCACCCAAGCAAGTGTTAGGTCTTGTTTGTCCAAAGGCGTGGAATGCAATGCATATGCAAGCCAGAGGAGTACAAAAGAAAATGCCAGACATCAAGGACAAAGGGAAGAGGAAGATGGAGTAGTGGGGTGGTTGGGTGGTTGTTTGGGTAGGTAGCTTTTGGTTTTAGGTGTCTGGCTAGTTGTTTATTGATGGTAGATGCTTATGATGTAATGGCCTTTGACTTTGTAATCTGCATCAAAAGATGCATAATTTTGAATGAATAAAGTGCAAGACCTTTGTTTTAATGTTTATTCTGATTTGTATGTTTGCCAATTGGACCAGCAGGAATGGGATCTACCATCTGCAAAACAGAGGTAATGTACAAACTATACAACATCTACAAAACAAAGTTAGTATACACAAAGTAAACTAAAATAAATCATAAGTTAATACAAATTATACAACTATAAGCCTCCCCTCAAACTCAGGACTCAGGGATTGACCATTCCAATGTGGACAACTTAGTGATTAATCCTAGGTCCATCAAAAGCCTTTGTTAACAAATCAGCCACATTATCATCTGTATGTATTTTAAGAACCTGTATTAAGTGTTTCTCATTTGCATCTCTAATAAAATGGTGCCTAATTTCAATGTGCTTCGTTCTTTGATGAAACACTGGATTTCTAACTATGCATATTGTACTTTGGTTGTCAATAAAGATTTTTGTGTTTATGAAGTTGAACCCATAATCTAGCATTTGATTTTGTATCCAAAGTACCTGTCCACAGCAATTAGCAGCAGCAACATACTCTGCTTCAGTGGAAGATGTAGCCACAATGGTTTGCTTCTTGCATTGCCAAGAAATCAACCTTCTTCCTAGGAACTGACAACCTCCAGTAGTGGACTTCCTATCAAAGTTAGCACCAGCATAGTCACTATCACTATATGCCTCCAACACAAAAGGAGAATCTCTAGGATACCAAAGACCTAACTTAGGTTGGCCTTTAAGGTATTTGAAGATCTTCTTGACAGCATTTAGGTTGGAAGTTAATGGTGTAACTTGATGCCTTGAAGAAGCACTGACTGCAAAAGTTATATCTGGCCTTGAAGCTATCAAATACATAAGAGACCCTATCATAGACCTGTATAAGTGAACATTGACAGCCTCATCAGGTTCATTTTGATTCTTAGACATTGACAGCCTCATCAAATACATAAGAGACCCTATCATAGACCTGATAAAGATCCCTTCAGGATTTTGTTTTACTTGCAAGCCTAAGAAGAATGTAAGCTCTCCCATAGCACTCATCTAAAATTCACCCTTCATTAATTCCTCAAATTCCCTGCACCAAGCTTCCTTAGTTGAACCAAAGATGATATCATCCACATAGACTTGAACAAGAATAATATCCCTGGAATTCTTCTTGATAAAAAGTGTTTTATTAATAGCACCTCTTCTATAACCATGCTTCAATAGAAAATTTGACAATCTTGCATACCAGGCCCTTGGTGCTTGATGTAGTCCATAGAGAGCTTTCACAACCTTGTATACCATCTTAGGATTTTGAGGGTCCTCAAATCCCTTAGGTTGAGTCACATAAATTTCCTCATCTATCTTGCCATAGAGAAAAGCACTCTTCACATCCATTTGATAGACCACAAATCCCATATATGAAGCAAAGGCCAAAAATAGTCTTATTGCCTCAACCCTTGCCACTTGAGCAAATACTTCATCATAGTCAATACCCTCTTCTTGTTTGAAACCTTGAGCAACCAATCTAGCCTTATTTCTAACCATAATGCCTCTAGCATCCCTTTTGTTCTTCAGAATCCATTTAGTCCCAATTGCAATCTTTCCATCAGGCAAAGGTACAAGAATCCATACCTCTTGATTCAAAAATTGTTTCATTTCTTCTTGCATAGCATGTACCCAAATTGGATCTTCAAGATCTTGAGCTACACTAGTTGGTTCAACTTGGGATAAGAAACAAGAAAACAGACAATGTTGATAGCATGTGTGATTGTTCCTTTGCTGAGTAGTGATATAGGTGACAAAAGCACATTCACCAAACTTTGTATTTTTCACTTTACTCCTGGTTTGCACAGTGGAATTGGGATCTCCAAGAATCAGGGATTGAGGATGAACAGTGTTTATCCTTTTAGTAGCAATGGGGTTAACTTCCACAGTGGATGGTAGATTGGTGAGAGTTGGACCAAAGTCATCATCATATGAAGAGGAAGTGAATATGCCAGTGGTTGGTTGATGATGAATATCTTCTATTTCAGAGCTTGAAGAATGCGAGTTACCAAGATCAGAAGGACTTGGATATCTTGTGAGAGGTTCTTCAAAGCTCAATGAGTGACCAGTAGGAATGGAGGAAGGATCAGCAGGAACAGAGATACCAGTGGGAACACCATCAGCATAATTGGTATGACCAGCAGCAAGTGGAACACTACCAGCAGAATCCATATTCCTGCGGGCTTCATTTGCTGCTTGTCTCAAGAGTTCCTCTGTATCTTTTGCAAACTCAAAACCAGACTTTTCAGCTGCTTCCTTTGCATCATGTTCCTGTCTTTGAAGTCTAGTAAGATCCTCTGCATAACTTAAATCATCTTCATCCACTCAAGAAGCATCTTTGACATGAGAACCTGAAAAGTTGTTAGAAGGAAAAGAAGGAACAACAATGGTTTGTTCAACACTCTCTGGGTCTGAGTCTTCATCTGAGGTACCTGCATTGTTAGTTTGAGGATCTTGTGTACCTGCAGATTGGTTAGCTTTGAACCTAGTATAACCTAAAGTATTAGTCAAATAGTCAAGGTCAAAATACCATTCTTGACCTGCACCCTGTACATCAGGTTTATCTTCAAGATATCTCAGATTAAGTGTCTCTTCTATCCTTTTGGCAGATAAATTATAAACTCTATAGGCTTTGTTATGAGCAGAGTACCCAACTATGAACCCCTTATCAGCCTTCCCTTCAAATTTACACAATTGATCACTGGTGTTTAAAATGCTCACATGACATCCAAAAGGTTTAAAGTAGCTAATGTTAGGAACCTTCCCAGACAAAAGTTCATAAGGTGTCTTGTTGTGGGGTCTAGTGATTAATACCCTGTTCAAAACATAACAAGCAGTGCTAACTGCTTCATTCCAAAACATAGTAGGTAGCTTAAAGTCAGCCAACATAGATCTAGCTACTTCTATAATGGTTCTATTCATTCTTTCAGCAACTCCATTTTGTTGTGGAGTTCTGGCATTACTATAGTCCTTTTTAATCCCCTTTGACCCACAGAGCTCTATTAGTTTAGAATTTTTATCTATCCCATTGTCACACCTTATTGCTTTAACCTTTTTATTTAGCTGGTTTTCTATGAGAGCAATAAAGTCCTTAAGGATATAAAACGTTTCATCCTTATTACCTAAGAAGAAAACCCAACAAAACCTGCTATAGTCATCAGTAACCACCAGACAATAGTACTTGTGATCAATACTTCTGATGGATGTGGGACCAAAAAGATCCATATGAAGTAGTTGAAGAGGTTCAGTAATTGTTCTCACAGCAGTAATGGCTTTGTAAGAAGCCTTGTGTTGCTTCCCTTTGTTACAAGCCACACAGTTATGCTCATTTGTGTAGAGTTTGGAAGGAAGCCCTTGGACTAATCCATTCTTTGCCAGCTTGTTGATGGTTTTGAAGTTCACATGAGCCATCCTCCTATGCCATTTAGTAGATTCATCCAAGGATGCTTTTGCCACCAAGCAAGCTAAATCTCCTTCAGGCTGGACATCATTTAAATTGAAACTGTAAAGATTGTGACTTCTAGGAACTTTGAGTAGAACTTGACTTTCATCAGGCAACTTGAAGTCTTTAGAAAGCACAAGACAATCAGTTTCAGTGAAGAGAACACTGTTCTTTTTGTCACAAATTTGTGAGACAGAGAACAAATTGAAGTTTTGCAGTTCTTTCACGTAGTACACATTTTCAAAATCCAGCTTGGAAGTCCTAATAGTTGCTTTCCCAGTTATCTTGCCATCTTCTCCTCCAAAAGTCACAGTGCCACCTCTAATTGGCACAAAATCAGTCGACCTTTCTTTGTTCCCTGTCATACTTCTAGAACAACCACTGTCAACTATACCTAAATCTTTATTCTTATGAGGAGTATCCTACAACAAAAGAAATACAACAACATTAGTATACATGGGA
This sequence comes from Artemisia annua, assembly GCA_014162995.1. Lineage (NCBI taxonomy): Eukaryota > Viridiplantae > Streptophyta > Magnoliopsida > Asterales > Asteraceae > Artemisia > Artemisia annua. Next base: position 9,047 of record LBNU01024024.1, read on the forward strand.
GACCCAAGCCTTGACTGACTTGGGCATGCTTTGTGGATCAGTAAATATTAAACCATGTAGATTGATAAGATCCACCATTGTTCTTGGATCCCTGTCTAACATATGATCTACATTTCCAAGAACAACTTGCTGAGGACTTAATAGCAGTATCCCATCTTTCAACCCCCATATTCATTGAGTCACAAGGAACATGCCTATAATAATACTGAAAGTAAGAGCTTGTAGGTCTGTTGAATGGTCTAGCAGCATTCCGTTTCCTACCAGCATGAAAAGGTTTACCAGCAGAAACTGGTTTACCAGCAGCAACTTTCGCACCAGCAGCAACCGGTTTAACAGCAGCAACTGGTTTACCAGTAGGAACTGGTCTACCAGTAAGAACTGGTCTGCCAGATCCCACATGTTCAGTTTTGGGAACAAATGGAGGAATACTAGCAACATCATTCCACATAGGTCTAAAAGTCTGTTGGTCATTACACATACCCAACTTTTTCTCATAATAATCACAATCCTTAATAAGATGGAATTTACTACCACACACAAAACATGACTTTTTCTTAACAAACTTGTTCTTAAAACAACTTTGTTTATTACACAAAAACTTATCAGAAACAGAACTTGAAACAAAATTGTTTTTAACAGAATGAAATAAAAAGTCTTCAAAAGAAGCTGTCTTTGAATCATCAGCTACTCTTGAGGGAAAGTCTGCAGACTTGGGTGTGGTGGACTTATCACTTGAATCACATGCGGCAAAGTCATTGGTCTTGGATTCTGAGGACTTGTCACTGAAAGAACAAAAGACAAAGTCATTAGATTCACTGATAGTGTCTGGCAAGTCAATTGAATTTTTGCCATAAGTCATATGTGATTCATCAAAGTCTGTTTGGGGAGATGTGGGCTTAAATTGTAACACCCCTAAAATCGGGTCCAGCGGAAGCATACATGCAATGGGGTGCTACTATACTTGTATCACAACACAAAGTACAAAGAATGGTTTTTATTTCATAAATAAAGATGTTGAATTTACATTATTTGAAGATAGTGCGGAAATAGGCCCATAAGATGATTAAAGCGGTCCCAATTAGTAATCAGAGTCTTCTATGACCGTGCCCCTTGCCAAGCGCCTCCAGAAATATAAGCTATCGCAATAAACCTGAGAATACATGCTATGAGTTCATAGAGTTTCGACACAAAACAATACGCAACGCCAAGATATCCAGGACATAACAATAACTCTATAACTTCACATAACATAGCAAGCAAGAGAAAGATCCTATAGGTGCACACTATAGCTAATTGCCGCACTTGTAATCAATTCCTATCATACTTCTGCAGAAAATTAGATAGTACTACACTGACAGCCACATATCCAATCTAACAATCATATCATAACATACCGAAAACATAAAAATAAAATAAACGCAACAAATCATAACGAAAAACCAATATCATCACAACAATAAAGAAAATGACCAAAAGATCCAAGAGATAACGAAGAGCATGTATTCTCCCCCAAAGAATAGAAAACGATAAAAGTAGGGGCTATGAACTCACCTGGGCCATAGCAATGCAATAAAACACGACGGACACAACTGGCATCTAGCAGATCACAACAGCATCAAGAAGGCGTTACATCGGTAAGGCAACGGCGCAGTATTCTATACCCAAGACTTATCTTAATACCCAATCCTCAGCGATGAACCAAGTCTTCCAAAGATAAGTACTCCCAAGTAATACGCATCCATATATCTCCATATCTCTTATTATCCATTTATTAGTGTTTGTGTTTGGTATCATTGTGTGTACAGTGAGGACACGACATAGACTCAAGTGAACTCACGCCAAAGAATAAACAAGCGAAATCGACAAGAATGAGACAAGACTTAAGAGTACTCACGCCAAGATACGAATAACCAACGACATCGACAAGGAACGCGACAAAACTTACTACAAAACAACCGGGTCAAACTACATAATCCATCCAAAGCAATCACACTTAAAAGGTTACTAAGTCAACCTTATGGTCAAAGTCAACCTCGAGTAACCAAAATTTTAACAAGGAAATTGTACAAATTATTGGGTACTTATCATATTTGTTAATACTATAAGTTCAACAATTCCTTCAATATACTTGTTAATCTAAAGTTAACTCATATATAGTAAAGAGACGTTAAGTCATAGGATGGGCCACCTATTAATATTCTCCCCGATACGTTTGTTAAACCCTAATTGGATTTAGTAACCCAATTAATCCGTTAATCGTGTCGAATGGTTATATTAATGTTAATCAATCCGTAACTCGACATATACTAACACGATCCTCAATACCTCCTAAAGGGTAAGTCTCGATAAACGTGCCCTTGAAACGTTTAATAACTCGTCAGTATTAAATTAAATACCGTTTCATTTATTATTCCCGTAGGATATTCAATAACGTTCTTTTGTTATTTAACGTTTTCTTTTTAACTTTAGAAATATTAATTAACGTTTCAACGTCACTTAATATTTCTTAATAAGAAAACATTATACAACATACTTATCGTTATTTAATAGATATCGGTAACTTATAAATATTAAGTAACGACTTTTAATCGTTTTTGGCGGGCAACAAAGAGAGGAAGGAGAAGGGTTGCCCTAGTGTTTTACCCTTTAACCGGGATTATATTAAATGGGGGGTGGGCTTGGGGTAAGGATTGGATTTGGAGTTAAATATATAAAGGGCCCGTTTGTTTGTAGCTTATTAATTCAACAAGGACCATTTATGTAATTTCTGAAAACCAAGGGACTGATCTTGCCAAGTTTCCATAAATATTCCAAGGACTGAATTCGTCAATCTTAGATTCCCAAAGGACCTTGAATGTTTATTTTCCAAAATTAAACCACCGTGGGTCATTTCTGCCAATTTTCAAACTTGAGGGGCCTGTTTTGCCATTCTTGCAAACTTTGCTCATTTTTCACCTGTTTTTAATCCTTTTGTACCTGAAACACATAAAAACACAAACCAAGGATATCTGCAATATAATTAGGTGTATTTGGTTGTTTTCAGTATTTTTGCGGTTTAAATTGGGTAGAAAATGATGAGTATTCTCATACTCATCATGAAGTGAAGTAGTGAAGAAAATGTAGTATTGAGAAGAATTAGTGTTGTGAAGAAGAAGTAGTGAAGTTGTGAGAAGTAGTGTAGTAGTTGTGGTGTGCACTAGTTGTGTAGAAGTTGTGAAGAGTTGTGAGATTGGTTCTAGCTACAATTAGAACTCGACATTTTGCTTAGTGTCGTTAAACGGTGTAAGCAAAGGTGTGTAAGGTTTCTCCGCCATAAGGGAGCTTGTTGACATAGTGAAGAAAACTCTAGAGTTAGGTGCTCGGGGAGTGGAGTAGGGAGAAGAGGAGCTTCGTAGCCGAACCACTATAAATCCTTTGTCTTGTGGTGCGATCTTTCCATCTCTATCTCTTTACTTACTTGTTTATATTGCCATCATTTACTTTCGTAGATATAAGTGTTTATAAGTGTGCAAGTATTCATCTCACATAAAACTAGAATCGAAGTTTTAAAAACTAAGTTTTTGTAAAATTGAAAAGACGTAAAACTATTCAACCCCCCTTCTAGTTTTCCACATTATTTATTCAGTTTTGTACAAAATTCTTTATATAACGTTGTAAGTTTATTTCTTAAATCATGGTGTTATTCTACTATCTTATGCATGGATTACATTTCGTTACACCTCGTGTTTCCGCTTCTAGCGGGGTGTGACAGAATGGTATCAGTGCCTAAGGTTATAGAGAATGCCGGTTTTTTCTAAAATAAAAACCTCAACTTAACCAAACTAAAGCTTTTCGTAAAACCCCAAACATGGTATGAGTCGGCTAGCCCGAGCATTTCATCATTTTTCCTAAATTATGCATAGCCTGATCAACTATGCCTAATTTAGGAGGAATCATGGAATGATGGGGTAGTTACCTTGAATCATGTTTGGTTGGACACAAACCATAGGCCACCTGAAATTGCATCAGTAGTGTGCATGTGTCTTTGCATTATCTGGTTATTTGCATTTATATCGGTGTTGCTATGTGATACATCATGACCCACTACTAGAGTTTAGGGGTGCCTTTATTCTGTCATGCCTTGTCTGGTTTATTACACTAGTACGCCTTTACATCAGCCGTGCTATCGGAACACTATTTTGAGCCGTGCTATCGGAACACTATTTTGTATGCATCCCAACAATGCGTTGTTGGAAGGTCATATTGATTTCACTTTTAAAATACTATATAGAATATGCTATTCTGGCTATTCTGAACACCAATTTAACGACCAAGTAATTACTTTCCTATACCCTTAGGTCATATGCCTCGTCTCCTCATAACTCTCACTTTGTGAGCAAGCCTGAATACACTTTGATATGAGATTATCAATAACACTTGAACAACTTTTCTTAACTCATTTCACTTGGTAAGAACCTCTCATTTGTGAAGAAAGTGTCGAATTATATAATCAATGTACAAATACTCTATGGTATTGTACTCCATTCCTGAGTCCTAGAACAGCTTAGTCACTTTTCAATACGATAACACTTTTACATTGGAATATCAATAGACTGTAAGATACCATAAAGATGTTGATGTCTAAGCTGTTACACCTGATCAAAACAAACATCTTTCGACATAGTATCTGATTGAATTATACATTTTCAGACCACTAATACAACAATTTCAAATCATTATACATCTGATTGCTGCCTAGATTCATGAGCTTCAATTAATAATAAATCCTGAGAAGAACCGAATATTAATACCCAAATTCTACTCTTGAATCTTTTAATTCATTGATCATAAATTTCAACTAGTCATTCATGCCTAATTACATGATCTTCTTTGATGATTTCACTTGAACATATTTCCTCTAAATCTCCCTTATATCAACTCTGAGACTCGTAGTAATGTCCATTCTTATTGTTCGGACTCTAATTAATATTTCTTTTTCTTTGCGACTCATGAAGATAGCAACAACATTTACTTTCCCTGGATGATGGAAGGTATCACCTTCCTAAACCTTTATTAACTTCATTCTCTTTATCCAACTCATTAAGAGATCTTTCCCATGAATCAGGCACATAATACCTTCATGGTTAGTACAAATAAAACTCCCAACACCATATGAGGTGAATATATAATTTCAAAGCAAGTCTACGACTGCCAAATCCATGGAGTGAGTTGGATATTGCTTATTTTGTTACCTTGATGCATAACCACTAACTTTCTTTCATTTCGATGATACACGACCATGATTCTTGCAATGTGTTAGAAGTTATGACAATACTCTTTGTGCATTCAGGATCTACTTCGTCTTTTCACACTACATGACTCTTGAAACATATTGAAATCATACGAACCACCTTTTCTAGCAACTCTTGCAATTACCTCATCAGATCTTGTACGTTTGAAGCATCCATTCGATCACGTGTCGTCTCCAACAACTCATCACTGACTTCAGCAGAACATCTTTTAATAATAAGCTCATCCAAAGTCCTTTTCTTTTTTAGTTATCACATACGCCAAATAAGTTAAACAACATTTCTTCACCCATTAGGTAATCTTTATAACATATATCATTTTTTTAAATCTCCACTTCAACGATTTTCATAGACATCAATTGTCCTTTTCTTCAGAGATACAACTGTAATAAATCCTACTATCACATACTATTCCTACCTCGATTTGTGGAAAATCAATCCGCCTAACATTTGTAAACCTATTGGACTTAACTTATAATTTGTTAATGGGCTAAAATTTAAAACTTTCTAATGGGCTTACTATTGGGTCCATTGTATAAGTAAGCTTGGACTAAACTTTTGGTAAGATTGGGCTAATCGGGCTAGTTGGCCCAATTTGAAAACCAATTACTTGTGGACTTGTAAGACCGGAACACTTGATAAATTGATTAAGACGGATTAGTAATGATTGAGATTTATTAGAACTAGACATTCTAACACTGTTGATACAAAAGTTGGGCGTTCCTTATTTGGACTCCTGTTCTCGTACCAATTGGATATTACTGCTTGAGACTTGCGCACTAAGAAAGCAAACAACACCGTTAGGCTTATTGTGGGATTGTCTCCCACGATTATCCTTCGGCGTGAGAGTAAGTAATCGTTTTTAGGGTTATAGTGAAGAGTTAGGTTTTTAGATGATACCTCAATGAGGGCCGAGATGCCCTTTATATACATACGGAAACCTTATTGGATTCGTGTTCCTTACTCTTTGGCGTATCCCACTTAATGCGGTCTTTGATCCTTATCCCGTAAATAAGAGATCACATATCTAGACCATAAATAATAATTACGGATTTGGGCCTTTGTAAGCCCAAATCTTGATCACGATAGCCCATGCATGATGGGTTAGGTATTAGTAGTGTCCATTAGTCGGGTTCGTGACCCGAGTGCGGACTATACGTCATCATGTCCCCCCAGTCTAGTATGCGCAGGGTGCAACCGCGTATGCTAGACTAACAACTGTAGCGGAAAACTATCCAGAATGCGTGGCAGGGAAGCGTCAAGTATTTCCCGCCAAAAAGAAATATACGGTGTATCTAGTCCAAATTAGTCCCAAGTATCCCTCAGAAATCATGAGGAGGTGGGTGAAAAGGTGTTGTACCTGTTGATCTCCCAGCCACACGATTAGAGTTAGTGGAATCCACATGTCAAGTATCCAAGAGTATGGGTAACCCTATATAAAGGGTATCGCCCTTTTCACTGTCATTATCACAGTAAAAACACCATTTCCACCATTGTTAAGCTTTTCAAGCTCAGTCAAGAAATCAATCGTATACGAAGGTAATAGCGCGTGCGCATCTGAAACCATCAAATTTTAAGAATGGTTCTTCAGTTATCTGATTTTACCTCCGATATAACCGAGGATGATCTTCGTGAGTTCACCTCGGATTACTATATCCCCCTCGCGTTGCATCCGGTAGTACCGGTGGCGACCGCATCTATCGCTGATTTCCCTGAGGGAAAAATAGGGGTATACACGCGCTTTTTCGAATTGGCGAATCAGCGCGTGCCCATTTCACTATTCTTGTGCGATGTACTCAATTATTATCGCCTTCATATATCCCAGCTGTATTGTATAGGCGCAGCTAAAATAACCAATTTTGAAGTAAACTGTCGTTTGCTAGCGATTAACCCGACCATCAATCTCTTCCGCGCGTTTTATCACAAAACGTGGTCAAACGGGTGGGTATCCTTTTCCAAGCGTGCAGGGCGCCTTCAATGCTACACGGAAAAGCTAGACGCACTTAGGAATTGGAGGGAGATGTTTTTCTGGGTTGATAATATAGTGTTCCCTTGAGCCTTTGAGTTCTATACCCAGGGGACGTTACCAAAGGATGAGCGCCCAAACCCCGGGACGTATAACGTAGATGACGCGGAGACAATAAATGCCAACCGCATCCTCATCAAATCCTACCAGAAGATTTTTTGGTGCATATGGGGATCAGTCGCAACTACTTCCAAGGCGCTGACGAGGTGCCGAGTTTTCTGGATGAGGACAACCGGGGTGGGTGCTTGTCCTTTCTTTCCTTTGCATCTGTAGTGTAAGCACTCTCTATGTATTGTAACTTTATGTAACTCCGTTTTGTTTGTTGTTTGTTGTTTGTTGCGCAGAGATGGATCTGTTCAGCGTGGTGAAGCTAGCGAAGCCCGCACAGGTAACTGTGGGGGTGCGCCCTTTGAGAGAAGGTGAGACACCAATTTTGGAGGCTACCGCAGGGCGCACCATGGAGTATGCACAGGAGGAACCGGCAAATGTCTCCCCACCAATATTGGAGGCGATCCCAGTGCGCAGTGTTTCATCTCAGAGGGTGTCATCCCTGGAGCTCTCGTGCACAGATTCTTCCGAGGGTTTGGGGATCCTGAAGGCTGATAGTGAGCAGGCAGAGGCGGGCCAGGGAGTGAAGCGCAAGAAGGCTTCTGGCGATGGTGGCGCGGGCACATCCAAGCAAAGACGCCACCTTATTACTATGGATGTATCATCAGATGAGGATGCGTCTCCGTCCATCACTGCACAGGATACAGCTGAGACTCCTTCCCCCAAGTAAGTAATGAAACCTATGCCTCGTTTATTATTTTTTTATTATTATATTTTTCGATATAATAACCTTGACTTCTTATCCTTTGCGTGCAGTGATGAAGCTGCAGGGGGTGATGCAGCGCATACTGGGAAGTCGCCACCTGAGGCGAGTCTCCCTCAGATGGATGAGCCTTCGAAGGCATGCGAGGATATGCCTGCAGAGCAGCTGATAGAGGAGCTTGGCTTGGCTGCTACGCACCAGGCCGCGTTGGTTGCTCAGCTTAAGGCTAAGTATGCTGGTGAAGGGAGCAGCAGTGCATAGAAGGATGAAGAGATTGCGCTGCTGAAGGCGGAGTTGGCTAGTGCTCATGCTGCAATAGAGTCAACAAATGCGTACGCCCGGAAGCTCGCTGATGAGAAGATGTTACTCTGGGCCCAAGTGAGCCAAGAACGTTCTGCTTTTGATCAGTACAAGTCCACTTGCCTTTGGGGGTTGAAGTACATGGAGCAGAACAAGAGCAAACACTTCTCACAGTTGGATGAATTTCGAATGACCGTGGAGGATGCGCTAGAGAAGCAGGAGGGTAAGCTGCGCAAGCTTAGTATAGAGTATGATGAGGAGCTATACCCACACTTGGTATCCTCCATTGCTGAGCGCAGGTAGTGTTTGATTCCTTTGATTCTTTTGAATCCCATCGTATTTTCAAACTTGCAGCATTCAATTCCTTTGAAATTATTGTCTGTAATGGGAATGGTGTTTTATTCGCAGGTGGCTAATCAGCCATGTTCTTCGTCTGGCTACTATGAGCACATTAGAGTCCCCAGAAGTTGTAGAAGCATTTGGGAATGTTGTTCAATGCGCCTTGGCACGTGGCAAGGCGGAGGTTAGAGGAGCTGCACGAGAGCCAAATGTTGACGGTGCCCATTGCGGAAGTGCCAGGTTACAATGGTGACGCCTACGCTGAGCTTGTCGCTGCTATGAAGAAGATGAAGCTGTTCGAGCTTCCTCATATTGCTCGATTGGAGCGCGACCAAGACTACCCCATAGGTGTTATCATGGAGGGGTTGACCTTTGCGAGGCACACAGCAGAGGCCGCTGAGGCACAACTTGATTACTTCCTGAAGCCTGATGTATCGCAGCTGCAGGTACCTATCTTTGCACGTCCGCGTGACATTCTCAACCCTTTTGCCCTTGAGAAGGAGATCCCTCTGAAGGAATCCCTAGAAGCCCATGCCATAAGACTTGCTAGGAAGAAGGGTGTGAAGGGGAAAGCCACCCTTTATGGTCTAGGTGCAGCGCATATCCCGAGGTCTGATGGAGTACAGTTAGTGTGGCGACGGTGTCACCCAGGGATATTGATCTACCGAAGAAGCTTGAAGAAGCTAAGAGTGATGTGCACCGGGTCGGCAACTCAAGGCTTGAGCGTTCCCATAGTATGTAGGTTTTTTGTTTTGTAATAGATGAAATTTTTGTTGCATGTTAAATCTATGTTTTGTATAAACTCGTAGTTTATAATAAAATTGAAGTTGATTTGTACGCATATTTGTATTATAATGTTTGTACTTAGTTTCTTGTCTTTACATAAAAGACATCCAAGAATCAAACTGTTATCGAAACGTACTTAAAAGAGATTATAGAGTCTATAATCACTTATAATTGTGTATGAAGTCCATAACTTAATGTATATGCGAATAAAAAATTCACAAGTGTATGGGTTAACATGCAGCGTACTGCAAATACCATATCAAGGAGTCAAGAGTCTTGGCTCCAAATTATTGTTAAATGCGCACAGTGTGCAAAGTATCCGTCGTGGGATGCACATTGAACTTACTCCAACGTCTTGAGAGTAAGGTGTTTAACAAGGATGCATGATCCAATGTTGATGGGTTTGCAACCCTCTTACTCAACGAGTTATTTAGTAGGTTTACTCATCCTTTACCATCATGGGTTTTAATAAGTGCATGCACGCCATGTAGCCAAACGGTAATGTAACCGTAACATTGAGACATAAATAATATGTAAATAACAATGTAAAGAAAATGTGTCGCGGAGTTAGCTAGAAACCGCGAAATTTAATTAATACTTGCAAGTTTTTGTAAAAAGAAAATTATTTGCCTAAATGAAACAAAGATATAAATACACGGATATTTATTGAGCACTTACTAAAGTGCGGAGGTGTCCGTGTATGGGGCCGTAGCCTTTCCTAAAGGTAGCATCTTTTGAGATTGCAAATGTTCCATGTGCGTTGTAGCTCACGGACATCCATGTCACGTAGCTTGTATGCGCCTTTCCCTAGTGCTTCTGTGACCTCATAGGGTCCTTCCCACTTTGGTCCAAGTTTTCCTGTATCTTCTGCGTGGCTTGCATCATTAGCGCGATATACAAAGTCGCCTGGTCTGAAGGAGGTGCTCCTGACTTTAGCATCATAGTATCCCTTCATTTTTGACTTAGCTCTTGCCTCACATATAGCTGCACGTTCGTGCCTTTCTTCCAATAGATCCAAGTCTATACGTCGCTCGTCGTCATTAGTTGTGACATTAACTTCCGCCGTACAGATAGTTGGCATCCCAATTTCAGCTGGTATGACAGCTTCTGTCCCATAGACAAGAGAGAAGGGTGTGTCGCCAGTGCTAACTTTGATTGTCGTGCGGTGCGCCCATAAGACGTGCGACAATTCATCCACCCATCTTCCTTTGTATTTGTCAAGACGCTCTTTAATTACTTCGCCCAGACTACGATTCGCGCGCTCAACCAAACCATTGGTTTGTGGGTGCTTAACTGACGCGAAGTGTTGTGTAATATTTAGTTGCGCGCACCAGTCTTTGAACGGGTTATCACAGAATTGTTTTCCGTTGTCCGAAATGATTTCTCCAGGTAATCCAAAGCGGCATACAATGTTTTCCCAAACAAATCGTTTTACCTGGTTGCCTGTGATTGTTGCCACTGCTTTTGCCTCAATCCACTTAGTGAAGTCCTCAAAAAATTCAAAGAAGAAAAATTCGTATATACAAAATACAAACATTTGGAATGGGTCCAGACATTATATTGTAACGTATTATATATATATATAGACTTAGGAATATAGGTGTGTCGTATTTAGGATAGCTCAGGTATATGATTTCATTATTTGTAGTTTTATTTCATACATAAGTTATAGATTTAGTAATTTGTAGCTTTCACATTATAAAGTTTTCATACTTAGGTTCTATTCACCAAACTTTTAAAAAAAATAAAATTCAAATTGTATGGGAAATTTATGAAAGATGTATTTTCGGGTTTTACAATTCTTCCCCTCTAAAATGAAAATTTCGTCCACGAAATTGAAGTCACCAAAGTCAAATGAAGACGTATCAAATCACAAAAGGTAGTCACAAATATCCTCACACTCGGGGAGGTCCTTCCAAACGAATCTTCACAACGAAATGGTTTTTCATGACTCGATCCTAGAAGAACATAATCATAAGAAATCTAATCCAATCGGATGCGAAGCAAATGTGTAGCAGATGACAGATGACAGATGAAATCTCAGAAGGAGATACATGAAACACATATTCCTACGAGGCAAGCACACAGATAGTACTAAACGATAGATCTTCATCAACTCCTACCGAATTCGGAACGAACAAAGGAATTTGCTAATAATCGAAGCACAAATCGAATCATCACGCGTATCAAGAGCCTCATAAAGAGATGGATAATAAATTCGTACTAATGATCACAATCACAAATCAGAGTATCAAAACGTATCAGAAGACATAACAGAATAGGTAGAATCAATCGTACGGATAAGAATGAATTCAAAAACTAACGCGTCGTGAACAAAACTTCCACAATTTCCGAAACGTCTACTCTTCTATTCTTCTTCCGGAAGCGTGAACCAAAATGCGATTCTTTGTCACGATCATTATAGGTGAACCATGTAGCTTGAATGATCTTCGGCCAGAAGAAATCTCTGCCCAGCTTCTAAGCAAGCTGTCCTAGTCAATGCTCCACTGTAATTCTACTCGTGTTGTCCTTCCTCCTGTGCGTGGAAATCTCCGATTTAGTCACCACCGTCTTCATACCATCCCGTCTGGCTCCTGCTTCAAGACTCTATACATATTAGTACATCTAAGATGAATAGAGTTGATAAGGCCGTTCACTTCAAACTGCTCCCTTCTATCATAGAAATTCAACACCGAAAACGAAGATGAGTCTCGTGTTTCTCTTTCGTCTTTGAACACCCTAATATGTCATACTATGACAATTTTGTCCAAGTATTCATAAAAGGCACGATTTCTCAATTTCATAGGAATAGTCGTAGTGGTAGCCAATACAATTAGCATTACGACGTTCATAGAGATCAAAACGAATACGAAAAGAAATTTCTAAGAATATCCCGTTTCTTTCACAATAAGACATGATTTAGCTTCCAACAATAAATACCATCATCATTCTCATCCACGAATAAAATTAAATCACACAAAGATACACAGCGAACGTTCCAAACAAATCGAATAACTCTCGAGACGAGTTTCACCAGAGAAGTATCTTCACAGCAGTGGGGAAATCAACGCACGAGTTTTAGAACAAGGTGGGTCATGAACAATTATCAGGTTAAGAATCATGGTGTAGAATATGAACTTCACAAAACGTCAAAGGTGGCAAACATAAAACGACAGTCGTCATCATCATAATACTCAGGCAACAAATCCAAATCCAGAATAACATCAAATCGAACATCTCAAACGTAAACAGATTAGCACAACAAAATTGTCTCCAAATATCTCCAGAACGCATCGGAAAAATCAAATATACATGATGAAAAATCACAAAACGTTTATAGGGGTGGAATAGGTAAGGTCAAAAAAATCAGCAATGAAGAAAGAATCAAAAGCAGGGAGAAGTCATAGAATGTGTCGAACACGTAGGATTCATACATACGCGAATCTCCGAACGAATAAAAGGCATCTAAACGAATGTCAAACGAATGAAGAATCGAAGTTCAAAAGGATAATTCCAGAGAAAGAAACCTATGAGGCACACAACGAAGTCTAAAGGCATCCTAAACGCATGTCGCGAATCCTGATAAGTCTTCTAAGTCTCCGAAACGAATGATCTAGTAAGAGCTTAACGAAAAGCAAAGGCATAAATCAGAGTAAAGCGGAAGCAAGAAAACAAACGTCTGATCATATATCTACCCAATCCTCACCGGTCATACTAAAGCTTTTAAGGGTCGAAACTTAAGGCAAACCTTCCAAAGTTATTCCTAAAGCTTCTAAGGTGCAAACCTAAGGGTCCAAAACTTCACAGGCCATAACTTATGTACTACAAGTCGAAGCCTGGGCTCTGATACCATAATTGTAACACCCCAACCCGACACGGGTAGAAGTGCCACATTATGGTGACATATCAAAGCATACAAAGCATACAACGCAAGCGGAAGACTTATAAACATAAAAGTTACAAAGGGAATACGAAGGGAAAAAGGAAATACTAATTCTATACAAAGGGAAAACCAAAACAAAAATACAAAATAAAACTAAGTCTAAATGAAGCCAAATCCAACTAATCCAGATGCAAAGGGTATCTATCATCAGGGTAGTCCACTAAGAGCTCCTACGCACTCTTCACTCAACCCAGCTTCCAACCTAAAACCTGCCGCAGGAAAAGAAATGCGGCTGAGCTTAAAAAGCCCAGTGAACAGATATATAACAAAGCAATTGGATAAACAAAACGTATATAAGTATGAGAAATAGGACATCAGAAGCTTCTGCTGGAAGGAATATCATCTGTCAAATGCATAAGAGATCAACGAACAGCCGAACAATATCATAAGTCAAACAAATGAAGGATCATAAAGATATCAACGTAAGCATAATCATAAGAGAATACTGAGCACGTAATAACAAAGGCTTGTCCATCAGAGACACTCGAATGGACATAGGAAATAAAGGAAAGCCACGAGCCGACCTACCAGAGACACTCGAATAGGTCTAATCACATAATCATATATCCGTCAATTCATAGGGTGTACATAGAGTAGCTAGCTCCAATGTACCAGACGTGAAAGGGGTACAAGGCACGTACAGCCAGTCACCAAACCAAATCGTATCATATCATATCATATCAAACGTACCTAGGATGCATCCATACGCCCCCACAAACAAATCATACATATACAAAGTGGCCAAGTGATCACATATCATATCATAAACAGACGGGGACGCCGGGGACTAATCACACCGCCCCAGATAGTGTCATGCCATCGGTGCCTCGATGACACGCCCATGGTACCTCCATGAGTAGTTAGTAAACTCGGGCATCAGAACAGAACATATCAGAACAAACAAAGCAAAGCTATCCATAACAGAATGCTCCCAGAGCATAACAAAACAGAATGCTCCCAGAGCATAATATAACTGAGTCTCATAATAATTAGTAATCACATAATCATAATCGAAGTGGATAGCAAATCAGAATCAAATCAGAGGAATCATAGCAAAGGCTAATATCAAACGAATCATATCAAAAGGGATCATAGTAAAGTCAAGGATCAAAGAGTCATAAGAAGTCCCTACTGAGAAGGGATAGAATATCTGTACCTTAAACCGCCATCGTAACCATAACATAAGAATAGGAAGTCACTCCTTCTTCAGCGAATCTACACGAATTAATGATCGTCTTATTATTATAAGCTCATTTTTAAATCAGGTTACTCATTTGAGTCGGCTTTCCATTTTTAGTAACTTTCCATTTATAGCAGCTTTTTAAAAATAGTAACTTTCTTTTTTTAAGTAAGTTTTCCGATTTAATAATTTAATACTTTAAGGTTATAATTTATAATTAAATAATATTTAAGGGTTAAAATGACCAATAATTAGTTTAGGGTTAAAAATGCACCATTTCGTAAAGTTAGGTCAAAATATAAATTATCAAAAATTAAATATTAAAAATATCAAATAAAATTATTGTAAGGTTTATACTCTAATTTTATATCAAAATGATAATTCTAGACCCCGTCGTTTTAAATATATATAAACGTATTGTCAACATTAATTTAGACCGCAACGAACAAAAATATAATCGACACGCACACGCATGCCCAACCGACTCATACGTCAAAAAAATACAACCGACTCACCATAAAATACAAGAAAATAGATTTTTTTAATTTATTCTCCAATTGACACAAGACAATTACTAAATCTCATTCTCATTTTTACATTTTTAAACAGATTATACTTATACGTATGTCTACATTTGTATTACCATGTTAACTAAATGTTAGATTCATTCGAACAAAACGGAACCGAGACCGACTCTTCAAATACCATGCATGCACCCATTTTCTTATGTAAACAAACATGCCCCAAACTTAAATATACCAAGTTCTTAGGTACTACATGAAATGTTCCCATGCAATCACCCCTTCGTATAATATTAATAGCCGAAATCGATTTCGAATCCTTCCCAGTTTTAAATCAAAATAAGATAGTAGATGATATTGTTTCAAGCGCAGGCTTATAACAATTTAGTTCTAAAGTCGATTATCATGTTGGTGTCTCGATATTTTATGCGAAAAGCTATTGGTTTAAACGTGATGATATTAGGTGGTCTGGTATTGAAATACACATGCAACCAAGCCGTTTTAAGAACCAATGCACTCGATCGAATCAGAAACAATAGAAAGGAATTGAATAAGTTGTGTGGCCTGCTTACCCTTGTAGCGTGCTGAAGCCAAGAAGGCAACTCTGATCGTATGTCAACCATCATCCCGAACAGCAATCAAAAACACCCTCGAACAGAACTCCAAACTCACGACCACATCCCCCTACTCGAACCAGAAACCACTTCCAACACCAAGCGAAAACCATGATCGATATACCTTCATTGCACTTCCCTAGTTCGTAAAGAATGGTGAGACAGGAAGCACCAGCCGCTAGTTTTTGTGTTTAGGGTTTTGTGATCCTCGGTTCAAAAAGGATTATGCCGCCACTTGTGTTAGGGTTCTTGTGTGTGAAATGTTGTGTGAAATATACGGTTTGAGATTTGGTAAACTAACAGGGAGAAGAAATATGAGAGGTGCCGAGATTGTCGGGAAATAATGGGAGACTAATTCCCTTGCAAATCTTCTCATTAAAGTTGGTGTTATCATCAAAAAATTCAAAGAAGAAAAATTCGTATATACAAAATACAAACATTTGGAATGGGTCCAGACATTATATTGTAACGTATTATATATATATATAGACTTAGGAATATAGGTGTGTCGTATTAAGGATAGCTCAGGTATATGATTTCATTATTTGTAGTTTTATTTCATACATAAGTTATAGATTTAGTAATTTGTAGCTTTCACATTATAAAGTTTTCATACTTAGGTTTTATTCACCAAACTTTAAAAAAAAAATCAAATTGTATGGGAAATTTATGAAAGATGTATTTTCGGGTTTTACAGAAGTAGTCTATAGCCACAATAAGAAATTTCAGTCCCCCTGCTGCAACAGGGAAGGGGCCCGCGATATCGATGCCCCACTTATAGAATGGCCATGGGGAAGTGATAGGCGTTGGCTCTTGTTGTGGTTGGCGCGGGATGGGTCTATGAACTTGGCAGTCGCTACATTTCTTTATCATATCCCGCGCATCGCGATGCACAGTAGGCCAATAGTATCCTGACCGCAAGGCTCGTGCTACGACAGACCGTGGTCCTGAGTGCATACTGCATGAACCGGCGTGGATCTCTCGGAGTACGTAATCTGCCTGAAGAGGTCCAATGCACCGAAGCCATGGTTGTAGAAATGAACATCGATATAGGATACCATCTCAAAGTTCGAACCTCTGCGATGTGCGCCGTATCCGTCGAGCGTCCTTCTGCTCCAGGGGTAATATTCCCTTGCTTATGAATTCGACGATAGGGGTCATCCACGTAGGATCCTGCTCTTCTATCACCGTGGATATCTCCATCTCCGAGATGGATTTGTTTTTCAGGGTCTCCACCAATACTTATTTTGACAGGTGCGCAAAGCTTGTAGATGCAATTTTGCTTAGTGCATCCGCTTTCCTGTTCTCCTCGAGGAACTTGTTTAATGGTGAACCTGTCAAAACCCTGGATTAGGGACTTGGTCTTGTTGAGGTATTGGACTATGTTATCCTCTTTAGCCACATATTCGCCCAACACATGATTGGCGACTAATCAGGAATCGACATTTTCTTCTAAATTGCGTACACCCATTCGAGTTGCAATGCGTAATCCCGCAATTAGGGCTTCATACTCTGCCTCGTTGTTCGTGGCTATGAATTCAAAGCGCAGTGCGTAAGTGAATTCCATTCCTTCTGGGCTGGTGAGGATAAGACCTGCGCCTGACCCGTCCACGCATGAAGATCTGTACGTGAATAGGACCCATGGTTCTTGTAGTTCTACCTCGCTTCTTGGAGGTGGAGCATCAGTATCTGGTTTCTCAATGATGAAGTCTGCTAGTATCTGCCCCTTCACCGCAGTGCGTGGTCTATAAGAGATGTTATGCTCACTTAGCAACACGCTCCATTTTTGTAATCGCCTCGATGCGTCGGGTTTGGAGATAACTTGCTTGATAGGTTGGTCCGTGATTACTGCTATAGGGTGTGCTTGAAAGTATCTGCGCAGTCTTTTAGCGGCGAATACTAACGCCAGGACCAACTTTTCCATTGCGGTATAGTTAATCTCTATCTTCTTGAGTGCTTTGCTTACAAAATATACAGGTGTTTGTACGGAGTTCCTATCTGTCAATAGCACCGCGCTGACTGCTCCATGAGTTGCAGACAAGTACATAATCAACTCTTCCCCTGGTCGGGGTGCGACTAGTGTAGGAAGCGCTGCTATATGTTGCTTAAGATGTTGAAAAGCTTCTTCCGCTTCCACAGTCCAACGAAAGTCTCCTTTTTTTTTGTACACTTCGTTAGTGTTTTAAAGAGAGGAAGTGACTTATCCGCTGATTTGGACAGGAATCTGTTCAACCCGGCTAGTTTTCCATTTAGGGACTGGACTTCTTTCAACGTGCGTGGTGAAGGGAGTTGGATGACAGCCTTTGTTTTTTCTGGGCATGGCTTAATGCCATCAGGCTCTATCAAGTATCCGAGGAACATGCCTTCTGTAGCACCAAAAGTGCATTTCTTAGGATTTAACTTCATGTTGATCTTCCCCAGTGTCCTAAATGTTTCTTCAATGTCGCGTACCAACTCATCTTCGGTATGGCTCTTTATGACAAGGTCGTCAACATAGACTTCCAGGTTGCGGCCTACTTGCTTTTCAAATGCATTATCTACTAATCGCTGGTAAGTGGCGCCTGCATTCTTTAAGCCAAAAGGCATTTTTGTGTAACAGTAGACACCTTGGCTTGTGTGGAAGGCTGTTTTTTCTTCGTCTTATTTAGCCATTTGGATTTGATGGTACCCTTTGTATGCGTCTAGGAAGCATTTAAAGGGGTATCCGCACAAAGATTCTATCTTCCAGTCTATCTCTGGTAGCGGGTAATAGTCTTGTGGACATGCTTTGTTGAGATCAGTGAAATCCACGTACATCCTCCAGCTACCATCACTCTTCTTCAACATCACTGGATTGGAGAGCCAGTCATGGTAATAGACCTCTCGCATGATGCCTGTGTCCACAAGCTTGTGTACTTCCTCTAGAATGGCTTTTGCGCGCTCTGGAGTCTGGCCGCGCTTTTTCTGCCGTATCGGAGGGTATCCTTGTCGGATTTTCAACTTGTGTTCTGTAATCGATCCTGGCACGCCAGTCATGTGCTTTGGTTCCCATGAGAAGATATCTAGGTTCCTTTGCAAGAGTGCGCATATGGCCGCTCTGCCTTTGTCAGACAGCGATCCTCCAATCGATACCTCTTGCTCCGATTAATCAGGATGAATTGCGACCTTCAAGTTTGATACTTTAGCTGCGTGCTGTTCTGGGGTGCGTGTCATATCACATGTAACTGTGTTACACTCTCTAGGTGGTACAGTGGTATTGTAGAGGGTGACAATGCCTCCTTCTACTGGGAATTTGAGCATCCCATGTGATGTGGACGGTACCGCGCGCATGGCTGATATTCCTGGCCTTCCAATAATGCCATTGTATGGCGAAGGAGATCTAATCACCATAAAATTCATCCAGGCCGCCGTAGAGTGTTGCTTATCCCCAACGACTACGAGTAATCATATTTGCCCCATGGGCCATATCTTGTAAAGCCAGTCAACGACGTCGTGGCCGGGCTTAACTGACTTCGTATCTCAGGTCGCAACCTTTTGAAACAGTGTTCATACATTATGTCTGCGGATGCCCCTCCATCAACATACATGCGGTGGATATCATGACCCCCCGTATTTATCTCGATGGTGAGTGGTTCCGCTACTGCGTTGTCCGTAGCCAGAGTGGGGAAAGAGATTTCGCTTCCATAAGAAAACTTCTGGCTGACCTTTTGCCTAGTCTTTCGCTGCCATGATTGTATCATGTAGATGGTGTCAGCCTTGTCCTTAGGTGTCTCTTTCTTGTTCCCGACCTTCTGTTTGTCTTTTCCATCTTTGATGCTCTTAACTAAATGATCCAATTTGCCTTCTTTCACTAATTTATCAATTAGTTGGCACAATTGGACACACTCATTGGTGGTGTGGCCCTTTTGTCCATGATATTCACAGTACCCGTTCCCTACGCGCCGATCATCTGGGGTACGCATTGGTGGGGGTTTCGAGAAGTTCGCACCTTCTGTCACAAATATCTCCCTTGGAGTCTTCGTTAGTGGGGTGTATTTGTCATTCTCTCGTCTGCCCCCCTGACTGCGATAGGTTTTGTTACGGTTGCTATTCTGGTCATTGGAATGTCTCCTGGGCTGTTCTTGTAACCTATAATTTGAGTAGCCTTTCTTGCTATCCGCAGCTGCTGCTTCCCCTTGGATAAAGGACCTCGTGCGCTTCATAAGTTCATCAAAGGTTTGGGAAACCTTATCATTTAACCTTCTGATAAGTTCTGGGTTATTGATTCCATTCATGAACCCTGAGATCTTTAGTATTTCGGGGCATGCCTTGATGTGTATGCATTCGTCCTTATAGCGTTCCATATAATCGCTTGTGGATTCCCCTTGGCGTTGTTTTACCCTAGCAAGTTCGACAAAGTTTTTGGCGCACTTCTTCCTTTGAGTGAAGTTCAAGCGAAACGCCTTTCGCAACTCTTCAAACCCTTCTATGCTTCTTCATGGCAGCTTACTAAACAAGGTTCGCGCATTCCCCACCAGTGTAGAATTAATCATGTGGCACCACACGGGTTGTGGCCAATTTTCGATGGTGGCGGCTGATTCGAAAATTTTTAGGTGGTCATCAGGATCACCCGTCCCATCATAAGTTTTAACATTAGCGGGCATGCGCCTTCTCTTATCTTCTGAAAAATCGCTGATGCGCCGAGTGAATGCGTCAACCTTTTGGCGGCGCCAGGGACGGGACATATCTTCATCCTCCTCATCACGATATCTTCTCTTGGACTTCCAATGTCCTGTTTCTTTGTCCTAGTTGTCCGAAGAGTCACTTGAGGATGAGCTTACCCTTTTGCGGTGCTTGCGCCGACTTCCTTCGGAATCCGAGCTTGAAGGGTTTTCGCTTGGGGAGCGTTGTCACCCAAGTCTATCATGAACTCTTCGACTGCTAAACCTTGGAGGGCTTTCGCTTGGTGAGCGATGTCGACCAAGTCTATCGTGAACCCTGCGACTACCAAGCCTAGCGTAGACATTGGTACGCCTTCTATCGTCTTCGTGTTCTTCCAGGTATTGCAAGTCAGCTGCTTCATCATCCACAACTTTCTTCCCGACCCTAGTGAACACTGGGACTCGGCGGCTATCATTCTCGCGCCTCTCCTTCCGGTAGCGCGGTGGGGATGCTTCATACTCAGGGCCAAAGTTGAGCCGGGATTGCAGGCTCTGACTTGACCTCCTTTTCGCTTCTTCTTGCATAAGGGCAGCCAAGGTTTCGTAGTTTTGAGATACAAAATCACTTGGTGCTAGTTCAGGCGCGACTCCTTCTAGCGCGAGGATGTCTGTTTCCATATTGGGGCCCTTGTCTCGGTTAGGCGCACGTGGCGGCTCAGTGGGGTATGTTTCTGGCACCGTTTGGTGGGGGTGGTGAAAGGAGTGCGCTGTAGATCTTCCGCGCTAGTGGTTATCGTAGTGGCCTGGGTAGTCCCTGTGGGAAGTTCTACCATTGGAAAGATTAGATCTGGGCTTGATCCTTGGTGTCTGGGCGCACTGGTTGTTCCAGAGGCCTGCTTAGAGGTTGAATCACTTTGCTGCTTCTTCCCCTGTGGGTCACCATATGTCTTCTTCATCTGCGGAGTCCGCTGGTTTACGTTTCCGTGTTTCGTCATTCTAGTTCTTAGTGGAGTTCTTAGTGTAGGGTCCCAAGGATAGCGCCACTTGTTGATACGAAAGTTTGGCGTTCCTTATTTGGACTCCTGTTCTTGTACCAATTGGATATTACTGCTTGAGACCTGCGCACTAAGAAAGCAAACAACACCGTTGGGCTTATCGTGGGATTGTCTCCCACGATTATCCTCCGGCGTGAGAGTAAGTAATCGGTTTTAGGGTTATAGTGAAGAGTTAGGGTTTTTAGATGATACCTCAATGAGGGCCGGGATGCCCTTTATATACACACGGAATCCTTATTGGATTCGTGTTCCTTACTCTTTGGCGTATCCCAGTTAATGCAGTCTTTGATCCTTATCCCGTAAATAAGAGATCACATATCTAGACCATAAATAATAATTATGGATTTGGGCCTTTGTAAGCCCAAATCTTGATCACGATAGCCCATGCGTGATGGGTTAGGTATTAGTAGTGTCCATTAGTCGGGTTCGTGACCCGAGTGCGGACTATACGTCATCAAACACGACTAGTTAAGACTGGAAATTTAAAACGATAACCATTGATATTGGGAACTTAATAGACATTTAGGGAATCATTGTTTAAAAATTTATTTTACACGTTAAATATTTTACTATATACAAACAATTTTTTAAAATTAAACCCGACTAAATAACGGAAGGCAAATATTATTATCCTGACAAAAAGATGAAAAACTACATTTTTATAAATTATAAATGGGCGTTATCTAACAACTTTTTATGAGCAATTGTTTACATCCACAAATTCTGCAATTAGCATTTTATCCAATTTCTTAAATTATGAGTCACGTGGTAGTATAAAACAAGAAAACCCAAAATATCTTTTAGTACCAAAGCTTCAAATGCAAACAAGTATGATATTGACGAGAGATGTACCTAACACAACACCAGGCGCTTCCTTGATTTCTCATTAGTCATTTCAAAAGCTCATCTTTGTTGCCTCAGATCCTCCATTCTTCTTGCCATCTTGACATTTTCAGATATCAACACATACCATTGCCGTTTCCCTTCGATCAATACATAAACTTTAGTGTGGCCACAAGAAAACACAATATTCACAAACTAATTGTATGGTGCAACCTCAAGCAAAGCTATTTGAACTCCTGCACTTGTAATAAGTGTACTTGCTAACTCTACATCATACTACTCTCATTTTGTACAAGTTAGGTAAGAAGTTATATTCTCCTTCCTATCTAATATGGAACTGACCTTTGGACTTTTGGATTCGTTACTCACCCTTTTCCACTATTGTATTCATCTGGTTTAATTTCAAGCGACTTGTTCTTACCAACAACATTCACTATCTCTACTAGTTATACATTTTTAGACACTGCAATTCTTGCAAACTAATCTGAATTTTGATGAAGACCAGAAATAAACGACCGATCTTTCCTTCCATGATATACATTTGATAACTTGGTGAAAACTCTTTACGTACATCATAATTGAATTATTTCGTAACTTAAATTTTGAAAACCTTCCTCAAGCTTATCTGTATAATCTCGTGGGTAAAAACTTCTTCCTCGTCGCCCTTGCCAAATACGATCCACTTACTTTGAGAGCCTGGCATTCTTCACTAATCTCCCAATTTAAGTTGTTGATACCTACCCGTTATTTTGTTTTGGAGCAACTACCAAAATTGAGCCAATTTATCAAAAAGGTTGAGCTACATAACAACTTTTAGCTCTTACCGTAATTCTATGGCAGTTCTTGTTTGATGAGTTATGGGGTTGAGTTGGAGTCAGGTTGTTATCTAGCTTAAATTTTTTGATAAATTTACTCAAGGATGGACAGTGCTTTCACCATGAAAATCTAATCACTCGATAGATGCAATTGGATCTCATATTCCATTATTAGCACTTACATCTTGGTGTATGAATTTCAGTCACAACATTTGTGTACAATTCGATTTCTAGTCCTTTTATATTAACTTTGACCTTCATTGGATTCTTCATTCAAGCATTAACTCAATTGCATTAAGAGCAACTGGAGTAGTTCCCTCAATTAAAATTAACGAAGTCATTGGGTCTGGATTAACAATTTCTTTAGTGAACTTATCATAATAATCCACTTGCTTATAGGATAAGTTTTCCTGGTTAGAACATCCTCAGAAATTTGGTGATTAACATGTGTTGAGCTTTATGGTTTAGTCAATGATTAACTGATTATCACCTATAAGTTGGTATGCTTGGGAATCTAATCAAACTAGAGAAACCAACAAAAATGCGAACTGGGAAAGTTTAGCGAACTGAACACAATAGGATTCTGATTATGGAACTTGTTGAAACTCGAACCGTGGACTTTGAGTATACTTGAAAAAGCACAGATTATACGAAAATCAAATACCCACCCAAAATCGATAACAAAATTCTTAGTAGTATAATCGATTGAATTTCGGGACGAAATTCTTTTAACGGGGTGATACTATGAGAACCGTCACCTAAACTAGTTAGTCAACGTTGACCTTGATTTAATTTTTAACTTACACCCTAAATCTATAATACATTTTAATTGTTCCTCCTAATTAGAACCTGTATAATTAAATAAACTGTTAGGTCACCATATTGAAACATAAACAACCATAGAATCATAAACCAAGAAAGAAGAAGAAGAAGAGACAAGAACTATGGAAGGAACTCTTAATATTGATATGATAAACTTGATATTCAAATGAGAACCAACAAGCCCTAATGAGGGCATTACATATGTTTAAATAGGAAGTCCAAGAGTCACTAGTAGCTTCTACTATTTTTAACCTATTGCACCCCGTTGGACTTTTGCATAACATGAGAATTAGGCAACTTAATCTTTCATAACAAATGATTAAATGTTAAATGTAATAGTCTAATTAGCACCTATTACAAGGATATAAGGACGACACCGGTAAGCTTTTTAGCGCAACGTGTCCTAACAAATCTCCCCTAAGGGTCGTCATCAATGGGTGAGGTGTGCTTTTGAGTCTTCTTCTTTCATCTTGAACTTTTGGTGATTACTTGACGTCTTTAATCGGTTGATAGACAAAAAAATTATTTGCTCCTTCAAATCCTTGTTCCTTGTGTTGTGTGATGCATATGCTGTAGGTAATCCGCCTTTGGTCACTCTTTGACTCTTGGTGTTTGTGACGCCATTGCCAACATGTCATACGTCTTTGAATTTCATGGACTTGGTGGTTATTAATTCCTGATCATTTGAGGTAAGATCTTATCTTGAAACTTTGGTGATTCCGTGACTTTTGGATCTTTCTAATACTTTGTGAATCATTGATCTTATCTTTGGACTTTGTTGAGATTAGACTTTGTTCGGGAGATCTTTGACGTAAGTATTGAGCATGTGGAATCAAGTGTTTGGTGTAGGTCCCGGGCATTGTGACAATGGTTCAGGTTCATAACAACGTACTTTACAAGTGGATTTACAGAATTTTTATCACCTCGCAATGGAGTTCTACTACCTTCTGTTTCCTCACAATGGCCGTTCCTAATCGGATGCCCGAAGGAAGCTTAACACAGGAGAACGGAGTACGCCCAACGAATTAGGTGAGTGTGACGAGGATCACCTAGATGTAGGACCTCCAGCACTTAACAGTTTTTTTTGGGTTTAGAAGTTGCGTCAACAGCAGTAGATGTGGAAAGACTGAGTTCTACTTACAAGGCGTCATAATCGGATACCCGAGAGGGCTTACACTGACATACATACGTACAATCAAAGATTAGGTGAGTCGGCTGGAGATTCCACCCCGACTTGTAGGCGTTACACCAAGCTAACCCACAAAGCATGTGTACGCGAGACGGCAGGCCCAGAGGCGGCGGCTATGACAACTGGCGGTGCGTTGCGGTTTTAAACGTCACTCGGAACGGAGAGTGAGAATGATGTGTGTGCCTCTGGCGATGAAACGTCCCTCGCGCTCTCTCGCTCGCCGAGATTCTGTGCGTAGGAGCTTGCGGGATTAGGTGTTAACAATGGGCGTACTGTGAGTGTAGACGCCGCCGAGCCATGGTTACAGGAAGACTAGTGTCCTAAGAGACAGCGGGGGTGTCATTATGATTGACAAGTGTCGAGGCTATAGAAACTCGATTGGTGCACCTATCGGTCGTTATTGCGGCGAAAGCTGAGGGCGGGTTCCATATCAACCCCAACTCTAGAGAAGCAGAGGACGTATGTGTTGCGCTGGTTGCCTCGTTGAGGGAGGAGACATTGGCAGGCCCGTTGTGTGAGATTATGAGTGCTGGGTGGTTTAGAAGCGCGGCCGGTGGTTTGGTGCATGCGTCATGGGTCCATGACGTCTTATCTTCAGATACCGATTGTAATTATTAAACAATCAGTAGCAGATGAAGTAGTACCACGGTGTCTAGGTAGCTAGGTA